>BMAW01129784.1:109330-175499 GCA_019974015.1 Nephila pilipes | reverse complement strand
AATATTTTACGTTTTTCTTTCTTTTGATCAAGAGCTGTTAATAATATTTAGATTTTTTTGCGCAGCCCCAAGCAGTTCGTCTTCCCAATACTCGCAGGAAGCAAAAAGTTGAGACACCTAATAAAGACTAAATCTAGACTTTAACGGTGAAAGGTATGATTCTGCCCTGTGGTTTTGTCCATAGAAATGAAGAATCAAGTCCATCATCTTTGCCAAAAACACAATATAAATGATACAGAAACTTTTCTCTGAATTAGATATTATTTAAACCAATAATTTTAGATTAACACATTAACAGATACAACAAAAACAACTAGGCCGAATATAGTGATCGTATATTGAGAGAAGAGGCCTGATTATAGATGAGAACAGAGAATTAGAATTAAGAACACGACTTAATAGAATTCATGAGTCACCAATGACTATCATTTGGTGCACTCTTAGTTTCTTTTGAAGGAAACATGATTAAGTTCTTTAACTTAATTTAACATATGTGAAGTGGTTGGGTGGTGTCCCAATCGTTGAAGCCGTCAGTGAATGTAGGTGTTTGTGCATGGCCTGTCGCCTGTAAGGTGTATCATCTGTTTGAGTGTGTAGGGAATGTCTTAATGTTGTAGGTGAACTGCCAAGTTCTGACGTATTTATTTGATTCGGTCAGGAGGATGGAGGACAACCCAAGAAGAGAAAACACTCTTTTCCTCCTAAATTTCGATTCACTACTCGAAGGTTAACCGTTCAGCACTCTCAACGGATCTTTCATGTGAATCAAAGTGTTCAAGGAGGATTATCCCAAATTAAAATTACTTTTCTTGTGGTCGAGGGAACAATTACATATCAGTTAAAAGAATAAAAGGAATACGGATCCGGTGTGTTTCAGTAAGTTTTTCCATTCGTTTTTCTTACTGTGTTCTTCTTGACAACAATAATGCGCTCGAATTCTAATTTTATTAGAATTGGTGCCCACGTCTTGATGCCCCAGCGCAGAATAGATAATAACCAATGGAGTCAGCCTGCTTATATTTAACCTTATTCTGGTTGCTGAAATTGCCTCTCGTGGTATCTTTTCTCTCTTTTCCTCCCTAGTTTTCCAGATTATGAATATGTACCTATTTTTCGTAATAAAGAATAACAGTACCTCTAATAAAATATGTTGAGCTATTCTCAATAAACATCGATAACGAGTAAGAAAAATATCCGTGGTCCTCAGGAAATCATCGAGCAATGCAGAATAAGATATAGTTAATGAATAAGACAGTAACAATGTATTAATTCTTTGATGCATAACTACATGAATGAATGGATGTATCTTTGCGATTCAATATTTATATCCAATCTTAAAAATCCTAAGCTCATTTTTTTTAAAATAATAATGATGACTGTTTATTTCGAAACATTTCTTACATAACACATATTACAAACAACATAAATTGTCAATTACTACAATTATTAGAAAACATGTTTTCAGGACTAAATACAAGTGATTAGCAATGCTGCGTACAATACTAAACTTGTACAAATCACTTTCACCCAATGATCAAACTTTTCCTTTTATAATATTGGTGTAGAGTATTGAGCTTGCAAATGTACCTTTCTCGTGTCCTTTTATGAAATAACCTCGTCATATAATGTCCTTAACAGGCGGTATCTACACCCTGCTGAAATGGATAGAACTGGTAATTGCCTTATGATCATGTCCGAAATAGAGGTGCAGGTCCGCCATTTGATGCCCAGGATAAGTTGAACTTTATCTTTACCTTCTCTCTGTAGGTCTCCATCCACCCGGGACATAGGATAACCGTTCTTATGTTCATAATGGCATAAGGTCTATTATCTTTTACAGGTGTACACCACCAGGCAAAAAAACTGCATAACGTATATTCATAATAGAATATGTAATAATACATGGGATGTCTCTCATCCATGCGATTTCATCTACTGTTAAATTCGCCATCCGTTGATCCATAGGATACCCATAACTGTTATGCAATTTCGTAAACTCTCAGCAAGGTTTTCATCATTGTTCCCTCTTACAGTACATATGACGAGTTAGTTTTGATATAGCGCACAACCCTCAAGGTTTTTTGGAGCTTTTGTGGCACATCACCAGTGAATATTTCAAAACTGTGTCGTTGAGCTTTTATGATTTATGAATAATTTGTTCTTCATCGTATCCATGTTGATCACACAACAATGATTGAATGAATTGGTCCAAGAAACTCTGAATAATGTGTGAACGGTCTGTCAGTATATGTCTTTCAAGATTGGCTGGCATTTCTCTTGTCTGCAAAGATAGATAAGACGCCAGTGCTCATGCACAACAGAAGTAATGAAACTCCCTTACTTCCAAATTTTTAATGACTTCATCATTCTGTAAAGAAATAAATCAAGTTGCTACCAAAATATTACGAGAAATTCAAATTAATAAATTCAATGTACCGAAAAAATGTGGTAAAAATAGGAAGAATTATGTTTTCAAACAATTACAAAAAATATTGATGAAAGTATCGTATCAAAAGTAAAATCTACAAATTAGCTATCAATTGACTTGGCTTCAAAGATAAGTCACAATTTTTGCAATTGAAAAAAGTGAATTTGTTTTGAACTAAATTATTCACATTAGAGCATTTTTGTAAGAACTATGATAAATTTATAAGGATATTTTCTATGAATAAAACAAGGATTATGTATGTAAAAAGAGCAAAAAAGATTATTTACACAATTGAAACTCGGTAAAAAGATTAAATTACCACAATTTATAATTACCACTGAAACTTTAATAAGATTATGAATATCATATTTATGTATTTGTGATTGAATTGCATTTGGAATAAGTATTCACAAATCCATTAATAAAACAGAGAAAAATAAATACCGCGAATTTCTTTACATTGTATATTTTAGAATGCATCATTTTTGACTTTGTAAAGCTTCTTTAATTTCTAACCAAATGCATGTTTTAGAAGGAAATTATCAATAAGCGACAAATTCTAGATCCCAGATAATTTATTTTTGATGTTTATTTGATTTATACATATATTGATTGGCTACTAATAGAAAGCATGACATAGTGTGATAGAAATATCAAACATCAGATTATGGCTTCATTTAAAATATTTAATAGATTATAAATGTAATAAGGATACAAATTATATTACAATGCCGAAATAAAATTAATCTTAGGAACATTGCTTACAATGTTAAGCTCCGTGTAAGAATATAAATAAAGCAATATAATAAATATACATTAATTTGGCAAGCCATGCAAAAATAAGTTTTAATTGAAATATAACTCTGGATTTCCTAATTTTCGAAGATTATGAGTAATAAAAATTAATAAAGAGTTAATTAAATAATAAAGTGTTTAAGGTGTTGTCTTGCCATTGCATACGTTCGTAGTTTTCAATCCATGGTCTGCGGAATGCTGGTGTTCCGTGAAACCACTTCAAACGTTCCACGAAAAAAAAAAACTAAATACACTATTAAAGTGATTACAGAAGAAAATTAAACAAAGAGTAAAATTATTTTTGTATGGGATTTTTTCAGAAAACTTAAATGATACATAAATTTTTTAGTTATTCGTATGGTTCTTGAGTTTAACACATGTCTATTGTTATGACAATTGTATCGTATAACTGGATAGAGTGGTAAAGAAAAAACAAGCATATTACATCTTAATGATTAGCAAGGAGAAGGTCAATTCAGAAATTATTCTGAACCTTTGTTAAAGAGCAATACCGAGTCCAGCATAAAAAAAAAACACCAAACAATTTATATTATTTTCAATGTCGTATATTTGAGAGAAAGGATGGGAAAAATTTTTGGACGATGTTTGATACCAAGACTAGGAAAATTTAGTTAGAGCCAGGGAAATTTAGAAGAGAGGATACGAGTCGTTTTATCATTTATTTATCTCCCATTATGGAAATGTGCTGCTATGCTACTAACATATCGCATTAATTTGAAATTATTCATTCAAAGGTAATTTTTAGCGATTTTTAAATAAATATGTTTGCACCAGTTTATATATATTTCATTCTTTGTGTAGCACTTCGAAGTAAAGTGACAAATCATAAGCTCTCAAACCACATTCACAAAACAATTCTATTTTTAACATGTTGTTTTGAGAATATGCATGTCAACAAAATGCATGGGCTTAAAATAAAGGATTTGTTGGTGTTAGGTTCAAAAAGATAGACATTATAACCCATTATGAGTGCAATAATTACATTTGAAGATTGAGGTATATTAATAATATTGCTAGACATATTTGAATTTAATATTGTATCGTCTGTTTTTTTATTTAACATTCGAATAGGAATATTATTGTTCTACTTTAATAATTTATTGTTTGCTCCATTTTAATGTTTTATTTAATTATTCTTTTTATGGCAGAATCTTTTCCCCTTTTTTTTGTTATTAGTACTGGCAAATAATTTTGCTCTTTCGAATGTTTTGCTCGTGAAATAAATAATTAGAATTTCGAGAATGTTTTTTTTCTTCGATAATAAAATGCTTCTGGGGAACCCAGGACTCTGAAGTACGCTTACTTTTACGCTTAATTAATATTCATTTAGAATAATGCTACATTTCAGAGAACTTAACAGGAAAAACGAAAGAAAAAAAAGCATTAGCATTGATGTTAAAATGAAATTAAGAAAGCTAATTTCACTTCAACTTCTATTTTCAGTAAATGAGTTATTTTTAAATATTTTACATGGTGGTTTTATTATAACATTATAAAGAAAGTGTTCTGGTTCATCCATCGTCTAATGCGTTGAATTTAATTAATGTAAACAGACGAAGTCTGCATGTTTCATAATAACGAAAATCATTCACGTCGTTAAATAATTTTATGGTTCAGTCATTCCATAAATATCTTATCATTTTGTTGTTTTTCTTAAGGAATATTCTTATCAATTTTTTTTTTTCCTTGAATCTTTTTATGTTTCTTGCTTTTAATGATTTTAAAATGACGCAATGTTTTGCTATTTATCTAATGCATTCTAATTTGCATTCTAAACAATGATAAAAGTAATTATTTGTTATTTTTTATTTTGGACAATGTTCAAGTTGTATGCATACTGGCCCGCTTATCGCTCACACGACGCACGCATGATCTTATTTGGTTGAATGAGTTTTAAATAAATTTTTTGAATATGGACAATGTGGTTGTAATTCGGAAATAGAAATTATAATTTTATATTTTAGCTGTTAATTCTTTTATTCTTTGATGTGGGGTATTCTAGTTAGTTTTATATTCTGATATTTTGAAATTCTCGATTTATTTATTTTATATCAATGGTCTAATGTCATTTATTATTGATAATTGTTATCATTTTGTCAAAAATATTAAAAGAACTCCTAACTCCAAAAAGGAACTCAAGCAATTTCAAATTAATTTGATGGAATGAGGACTCTTCGTGAATTTCTTTTCACAAAAAATATATCTTGGGTATATATTTGAGGTACGGTAACACATCAATCACTCCCATCTCGAGACTAACCCAGGAGATGGTTTAGTAAACTATACCCAGTTCCTTCTAGGAGTACTCAACTTTTGCTTTAAACGTGTCAAATTCTTAAGTCGATCGACCCAAACAGCTGAGTTAAGCTCGAGGTTGAGTAAAGTCGTTTGTAGCGTTTGTTTAAAAATGGAAAACTGAGTTTTGTGTTCTGATAAACATTGTTTTTAATGGCAAAAAACACCGTGCAAGCGAAACAATGATTGAAAATGTTACCCGGATCCCTTATCCATCAAAAGCAACGATCTATCGGTTTGCCGATGGGAAAACGTGGTCGTACCGATTAAAATGACGCGAACGCCTGGTAGACCGTAGCCGTTTACACTGAAAAATGAGTGAAGTGACAAAATTATAATGAAGATCGTAAAGCAGTCTGTGAGGATTGAGATGACATAGATATCATGGTGGAAGGTGATGACTGAAAAAGGCGTTTCGGAAGTGAAGTGAAAAGGTTTTTCCAAGTGGTAGCTGCTTTCGAACAAAAAAACAGCAACGAGTCGATGATCCAGAAAGCATGACGCTATTTACTCGCAACAGTATTTCCGAAAAGAAAAAAAAGAAAAAAAAAAAAAGGGGAAAAAAATTGAAAAGCGTGTGGAACGAATGTATCATCCTGGGTGCGTGATTAACAAAAAGATGTTATGTTTTCGATGAATAAAAAGATTTGCAAAAAAAAAATGTTGTTTTCAACGCTAGTCCGACTCCATTGATCCATGTGTTAATATCACAGCTGGTATGTGCTTCTCTCTTATTAGTATTTAATAAATTTAGATACGCGTAGTCATTATCAATGATATGTTTATTTCAGAAACAACCTATAAACTTACCTTGCTGTGTTTATGTCATGGAGAGTAAAAAATTAAAACAAACATCTTCACTATGACAATTACGTATAGTGAAGAACAAAACAAAATCTAATTATTTTTCAAATTATTTTTAAATTTTTATCAGTGTTTTAGAGGGGGGAAAAACTCCAAGTGTATTATTTTTTAGAATAACGGTAAAATCTTTTCCTTTTCTAGATAGAGTGCCTTGATCTGTAATTTTTTTATACTAGGAATCATTTAATAGGAATAAAATAGCCTATTTTATTTCATAAAATTTTCATTAACATCAACTTTTATTTATCATCCATTTTTAGTCCATAGAAAGTATTTTCCTTTAAATTGAATAACACCTAAAAAAGCAAAGATTTTAATATTTTAAAAATAGATCATAGATATTACTTTTCACTATGGGGAAAGTGCTTCTAAAAATTATTTACGTATAAGTTTCTTTTAATATATATCATAGGCGTCAAAATATATTCAATAGAATTCTATTAAGAAATGATATTATGTACATTTATTTATAATTAAATCTCTTCATTTCAAGAACCATATGTTTTGTTTATTATTATTAACTATTTGTCTAATTTGATTGTTTTAAATTAAGATTTCTAACAAAGAATTATATTGCCAATAATATTTGCATAATAATTTGAATTTAATTCAATATTTTAAAGATGAAAATCATATTTAAATTTTATCTGAGATTGCTATTTCAAGACGGAAAAAAATAATTTTTTTAGAAGTAATGGAAATTAATTTCTGTCAGTAAGACTTATAATATTTCAATAATAAACAGAAAGATAAGATAATTTATATGAAAGCACCTTCAGAAATTTAATATTAATATGGTGTGGATAGAAGGATATGGAAACTGAGGATGATCATGCACTGGTTGATTTGGACACTCATTATTTAAAAAAATAAAAAAAGCATAAAATGATTAATTAGGTTTTCAGAAATGAAGAGAGAGGGGGGGGAGTTATAACTTATATATATGTAAAGATTTTCTGCCTTTATATGGTATTTATATATGACAATCTTGAAAGCTGTCTTAATTGATTCAAGGTAAAAGAATAATGAAAACCATAACCATAGCAACTGATTTATTTTGCATTTTTTTTAAAAAATATCTTGATATTTTCTGAATTGTAATTGTTCATTGTCTCAAATTTCTCATCATCTACTCTGTTAGATGAATGAGAAATTTGTATTTACCAAACAATGTAACCAAGTTTCATTGTACAAATTGATAATGCAATAGCAGTTCCTTTAATTTCTATTTTCTTTTATAATTGTACAGGCACTTTTCTTATCGATATTATGGAATAACACCTATTTTGACATCATTTATAAGACCAATATGTATAGATGATATATATATATATATAGTGAGTATATATATATATATATATATATATATATATATATACCTTTTTACAATATCTAATTATGTGGCTGTTTGGGGAAAAGTTGTATCTTGTAGATGCGTTTAATCATAAATACTAAACAAGGGATTCAACCAGAGAAAAATATATTGGAGAACCTTTCCTATGGCTTGAACTACTTCTCAACAGAATAGATAGGATGCGTGGAATATCTAATCACATCGATAGGCTCGATTAATACAATGCCGCTCCCACAAACAGTGGAGCATATTAGCGACCGATCTTTAATTTGAATTAAGTGAGGGTGACACCTTTCTTGCTGGGTACACCTTTCCTCCCCAACTTCCAACGAACAAACGGTCTGAGCGCTCCTATGCCGGTTGTGCTTCCTTCCTTAAAAAAACAGCGCCTGCCATTTAAGAATTCTGCGGTGGCGCTCTCCGCGAGTTCAGGTCCAAAATATACTCTGATGACCGGGGACTTCTTCATTACTGGATGTCTCCCTCTAGGATTAAGCCTTCAGAAGTAGTAGAACTATTCGGAAACCGGGCCCACGAGATCACAGTGCTACTTCACTAGAACAGGTAATATCTGTCATCCATCGAAATGCGAACTGGGATCAAAGTTTTAACTTCATGTCACTTCCTCGATAGTTGTCGCAGGATTTGATAAGGGTAGAAGAGCAATAAAATCAGTTTTACAACAAATAGTTAACATATTTAAGTAATTTAAACTTAATAAGTTATGATTATAGTATTTTAAGGAAACATAACATTTTATATAAATAACATAACATTATAAATTTCATAAGAATAATGGTAACTAAAAATCATAAATTAATGGGATATTTGTTATTGAATATTAGAAACTCATGCATCAATATTTGGATCGCGTGAAGTAGTTGTAATACTCACGGAGTTCTAGAGGTATTCATCCGATATTCTGGTTTAATTTTTTTATTCTAAATATGCAAAATCAACTCAGAAACTGTATGAAATTTCTCTAAAATATATGTCAGATTCTAACTCTATATAATCCATTTGAAAATCTGCTGGCAGTAATAGCAATATCGACTACAAATGGAGTCTAAAAATAAAAACGCATTTGTTTACTTTTTTGAAAACCCTAAGATCTATTTCCATATTCTGGTATCAAAACATAAAATTGGGCTGCATATTTTTTCTCATTTTTAGGAATATGTTTGATCTATTTATTGAAATGCAATTTCTTTTTTCATTTATTGGGTTTATCATATTTTCAATTTCATTTCAAACGCGTTTATGATTTGAAAAATGTACAGATAAGTTGTTTTTTATTTTGGAGATGCATATTTAAGTCATTTAAACGAGGAGTCAAATCTACCAAAAGTGCTGAATCAGCAAGCCAACTGAAAACATCAAGTTCTGGTTCGATATCACAAATGATTTGATTTCATTAAATGCGCCATAAAATCTACATAACATTTGGTCTCATTTGAGCAACACCATTGCATAGTATATGGTTTCGTCATTCTTATCATGCAAACATTTAAGAAATTTCTGGAATCGGGGATGATTCATTCATTCCCCAAGCCCTCATAAAATTGAGTCTTGATGACGATTTGCATTACATAGTCCATTTCTAAAACTTTTCCGCAAAAAATTGTTCTTGGTGAGTCAAGCAATGGTACTTCATCAAACGAGAGTTTCCTGCAGCAATAGCAGATATTGTTATTAATTTTGCATGTCCCTCTTTCTTACTTATCATAGCTGGAGCACCATTCAAAACTCGACCAGTTATATTGGCAAGAGACAAAAAATATCGCTTTAAAATTTTTTTCATTACTTCTTGTAAACTTCTTGATGGTGTCACGTCTTTTAATGGTACTTAATAGCCATTTTTTCAGTTACATTACAATCATCTTTAATACCTCTAATACAAAATGCAAAAAGAGCCGCATCGGTATATATATATATATAAAATACTTAATTTTACATTTGTTTCACTTCCATCCAATAAAAAAAATTGGGGGAAATTTGTTACGACATATTTTTGAAAATTGAGTTCATTAGTGGTGAAAGCAGGTATCAGACATATATTACTTATATTTTATTTCAATCCAATAAAAATTCATAACTTTATTATGACGTATTTTTGAAAATTGAGTTCGCTACTGGTGTTTAGTTTAGTTTTTTATTAACGTCGCACTAGAAGCAACACGAGGGCTATTGGAGACGGATCTCGTAATTTTGAACCACGATCAAGTGACGAGGACGACACCTGAACTGGCACGTCCCTCTCCTAACATCCACGCCTAAGGGAGGACTTTGGGCTCCAATAGATTTAACGTGCGTCAGCCAAGGATTGGCGGCCAAGGATTGAACCCGTGACTGAACGAAAAACGCAGGCCACGAATCCGAAATCATGACCACTAGGCTACCGCGGCCATTCGTTACTGGTGAAAAATATTCGCAAAAACAAGATATATGTTTGAAAAGTGGTCACGTAACGACATTTTTGGGTTAACTTGTGTGCCTTGGATGGCTAATAATTGTAAGCATATTCAATTTTATTTACATTTAACATGTATTTATGAACAACCATACACCTTAAATATATTTTTCGTGATGAATTCTAAGGAACGAAATATCAAATAAAAACAAAAGATTTTAAAAATTTATGTCCAGTTCTCATTGAAATGATTAAAAAAAGTAATTTCCTATTCAAAAATATTTATTCAGCATCCCAGGACAAGTCAGCAGTGTGTGTGTGTGCCAAGGTTACACACCAAAAATATTCATTCAATTAATTAGCGTTGCCACTCACCTGCTGTTTTGAAATGTTACATAGGAGCAGTTTTTAAAAAATTACTAAAAATATATTTAAGGTGTTTATATATATATATATAGAGAGAGAGAGAGAGAAAAGATTTCGAATGGTATTGATGCTGAATAAATGCTACGCTTTATTTTGGTAAACAATCTGTTAATATATAACGAATATGAAATGAAATGAGGAAATATTTTTCCGACAGAAATGTAACAGAGAAATATTCTAGCTTTCGAGTTTATCGAAGTCTTTAGTTGCAACAGAGTAACATGATTTAAAGCTATTTCGTGAATTCCAACTCTATTAATAAACGTTACATTTTTATGATAATGGCAGCTGGCGAAAAGAAACAAAAGATGCCTCACTAGAATTCTCAACAGTAAAATTTGATTTCAGTTTTTCAGATAAGAACGATTCGTTACTAATATCTTACTGCAGTAGTAAATTTTATGTTTTCTTGGTATCTGTTTCCCGCACCTCCTTTGTTGTCTAGACAGAGATTGGGTAACCTCTTTTAAGTGAAAGTCCTTCGTAGGATACAGATTTTTTTTAAGGTCACATGAAATTTGACAATAACTACGTTCGAGAAATTTACAAAATGACATTTTTTCATACATGAATTATTGCTTTATTGATACTGATTTCAATTAGATGTGCACACGCATTCATACAAATGCTCTTACATTTTTTTGAATATATTTGTGTAAAAAATTAAATGCATGCAATATCAAAATAGATGATTGTGGTTGGTTTACAATAACCTCAGGAATACTAGTGACAAGATTTTTTTAACAACAAAAACTATTTTTGATTAACTGGTTTTATTAACGACGCACTTAGAAGTAACACGAGGCTATTGGCGATTGACCTCGCAATTGCGGACCTCGGTGAAGACTAGCACTTCATTTTCCTAGCTTTTACACCACGCCATTGCGGACGTTAAAATCTGGTTCGTGCGACTGCCTTCGATGATGTGGACTTCTTCCACATTGTCTTACATGTGGTAAGACGAAGATTTCAAGAAATACGATTCGAAACAATGCCACGACTCACACATTGCCAACCATAAAATTCGCTATCTGAACTCTTGTCCCAATCGCAATTAAATTTAAAGAAACATCCTCAATCTCTCTTAAAAGCTATAAAGTGAAATAAAATGGATAATTATCTTTATGGATGAACTACTTTCTACAGTTGAATTTCTTTTTTCAAACAATTTAAGTGTTTTTATTTGAATAATTTCCACAGAGTCTATTAAAATCTAATTTAGTTTTTACTTCTGTAACAAAATATTTTCTTTTAAGTGAAAAGCTGGTATAATAGACTTCAGCCACTTTTAATCAGACGATTTTCTCATTTAAGAGAAGGGGGGAAATAACGTTTTGAAAATATTACCCGCTAAAATATCAAAAGAAGTCTCAAATGTCGGAACTATTATGCGAGGTTGATTTTAGCACCTTTTGAGTTTAAAGGTCTTATTTTATATTTTGAATAAATTTCTTTATAATTAACAAGTCTGAAGAGATAAATATTAGTATAAATGAAAAAAGTTTTAAATAATTTCTTTGATATTCAGAAGTTATTAGCTTGCAGTGACCTTACTAGACAAGTTCGTTAGTGGTCCCCCTTACATACGGGCAAAGATGCCTCATAAAAGCATTTGGATTCGTGTTAAAGATCAAGAGACATTTCTGTTTCCCCATGAACTTTGAGATCATGACATGACCTTTCTACAGTTCGATCTATCGGGAACTCAGGTACCCTCGCAATGGACACAGATGTCATCTCCTTCCCCTGTTGGGGTGATCAGGACCAATAGCCAAAATAATAATTTCAGCCACCAACCAACAGGAAAGATTGCGTCCCATGATTTTGAACAAGCAAGGCAATTGTATTCCACACAAAAATTCTCAAAGAAAGGGACACCAGGGATCTCCTAAACGTGCAACCAGTTTAGTTTTTATTAACGTTGCACTAGAAGCAACATGAGGGCTAATGGTGACGGACCTCGTAATTTTGAGCCACGGTCAAGTGACGAGGACGACAACTGAGCTGGCACCCCCTCTCCTAACATCCACACCTCGCCAACGGGAGGACTTTGGGCCCCAACAGATTTAGCGTGCATCAGCGCCGGCTACACGGCGGGTTTTTGGCAGCCAAGGATCAAACCAGCGACCGAACAAAATCCGCCGGTCACGAATCCGAAGGCTACCTCGGCCTTCTGTCGAAAATAGAGAACACTAGGCTGCCTCGGAGTCATGATGCCTATACTTACCTTAAGAAGGAAAGACCCTGACATAATCCACAGAGGCAGGGTGCCCGGATTTACCCCCAGACGCTGGGTGCTCATTTTAGCCGCCACTTACGACATGCATTAGCTACAGAGGGACTTTTCTGTCATACCAGGTCACGATACGGATCTTACGATCATTTGAACCAAAGGAGCAAAAAATGAATATGCAAAAAACTTCGGACATGTTAATTATACATTAATGTATGAATAATTGAACATTTAACTGCGTATCATCTTGATAAAACCCAATTAGAGGTTTTTGATTCGGTTTGGCATACCTTTAACTCAATTATTGTGAAAAATTTATTCAATTAGCTTCTATTTTTCCGTTAACTTTTTTATCAGTTGGGAATTAGAAAAATGGCATTTACTTATAATTTTTTCAATTCATCTCAAGCATTTTAGATCGGGTTAAGGTAGGGAAAATAAAGTGGATGTCTGATAAGTTTTAGAAGCACTTGAAAATTTAGCTCTGACTGTTTGAGGAAGAGATATTTCTCGTAGATTGATTCATGTTTTCATTTAGAATTTCTAAGTATGCATATTGATTCATATATTTTCGTATAAGCACTAAATGTCCCACTTCACATGCAGCAAAACACTTTTAAAGTATTATTCAATAATCTCTGTGATTAACAGTTAGACAATAAGTATTAAGTTTTCAGTTCTTTGATTTTCTCATCACTATTCATCTAAAAATACTACAACTTGATTAATCAACAAATATCCCATAAATTACACAGAATGGTTAATTTTCAATCGCCATTTATTTGAATTCTAGGCACTACTTTATTGCTCTTAAGCTTATAAAGATATATCAAAAATTTAGCAACAGCAAACATCTAGTCTAGATATTTGCTGTTTCTACCACGATTTAATTACACGTCTTATAAATGATAGATTAAAATTTGTATACCAAATCAGTTTTACAATTAGTATACTAGAGTTATTTTATTAATCCTTGGATACTCTTTTTTTTTTCTTTCCCCAGGATAAATTTCTGGAAACTTGATTTCACTAAACTGTATTTCCAATTGAAAATTCATTTCCAAAAATTCCCAAGAAATTACCATCATTTTTATCACATCTAAAACAGTTAATAATTTTCACCTATGATTTTTGATACATATAAATGACTTAAATATTTTGTAATCAGATTTAAAAAAGAATTGAAGTTACACTGCAACACTTCATCATGTTCACATCAACTGCTAAAATGTTTGATTAGAACCATCTTTTTTTACCAACTGATTCTAAAAATTATCATGTAACATTCGTATAAAATATAACGATATCACAAGAAAAATTCAATAAAAAAAACGAAAGTTTTCAAATATTTTTGACATAAGGTTACCAGATAGGTGCTCTCGCAGTATGACTTTCCATTAAAGCTACTGAAATGTATAAATACTATTTTTTGCAACTTTATACTTATAAGTCAAATCTTCTTATACTTGAAATAACAGGAAAACATTTGATTTTTTCAAACCATCTATAATATTTTCTTTTTTAAAAGGAAGTATATTCAAATAATTTTGTGTGTGTTCTCATCATTTTTTTCAGCAATCAAAAATTTACAACTATAAGAGAAATTTTACAAGCAGAGATCCATACAATTTAAATTAAATAATTCGATATAAAAACCAACGTTTTTAAAAGCAACGTTTTTATATGGTGGCAAAGTTTATTAGAGAAAATTATTGAAATATTAGTTAATACTGTTAGTTATTTTATCTTTAAAATTTACTTAAAAAGAGACATTTGTGAGCGTATTAAAAAATTCATAATATAAAATCAAAACATGCATTTGAAAGTTTGTAAGTCATTCTATTAAAAAAAAAAATGGGAACCAGAATTCAGAAAAAATTATTGTGATAAGACACGGCGCCTAATATTGGAAATTTTCTTTCTTGCGAATGATTACTGACTAAAAGTCAGCAACCCTTACTATCTCGGAGATTGTAAAGGGGAGATAGTATCTCCCCTTTGTGAGTACAAAAGGTTTACGATAACCTCATGCTGCGTGGGGAGTGCCCGGTGCTCCCAGAGGGGGAAAGAAATTTTTCCCTGAATCCTATAAGCGCCTCGAGGAAAGAATATTTTGACTTATTAAAATTATTGAAATATGAGTTAAAACTTGTCGCAAACGAATAAATATTGCATTGTTAGGCGAGTACGAACGATTCCCGAAATTTCAAAGCTCTAGCTTGATGGGAAGTTGGTTAAATTAACGATCGAAAATTTGATGACACACACACACACACACACCAAGTGAAATTCAGAAAAACGTTGTAATAAAATACAACCACGTTTAAATCTAGCTTTCACCAATTTTGAATGTACACAATATCATGAATTCTCCAATATAAAACAAACAAGAAAGTAAAATACATGCACAAATCAATATTAAGCCAGAATCTGTATGGTGATTTCTTACATAAAATAAGTAAAATACAAGCCCATAGTCCTACATGATTAATTTTATTTTAGTAAGAAAATATTTAAGAATTCATTACTTTAATGATCTACAGTTTTGTTAACATTTTTCTATACAAAAATTTACCTTTCACAAGTTTCTTATAAAGTATTGAGTTTACATTATTATAATAACTCATATCGCTTGAGAAAAATATTTATAAGAGTCAATCACACTATTATTGTTGTTTAGCCCTTTTACATAGGAGACAACGATATAGCATCCTTTTGTAAACAATTTCTGAAATATTTTGTTGTTCACACAAGATTTAATTCCCAAAATCGTTATTGCAAATTTCTGTATGGCACCTCTGTACCCCTCAAGCCAGCTTCAATTTCTTAACTCAATTCTTGAAAATATAACAATCTACCACAAAACAAGTACATATTCGGATACCTCATTTTGACTATATTATACATTTAATATAAAAAAGACTTAACCCAAAGACTTCGAAATATAAAATATATTTTTCAAAGAAAATAAATTACATAAAATATCATTCCAAGAAAATACATCTAAAATATTAGAAGGTATCAAAGATTTGATGACTAGAAAATAGCCATGATACCAGGATAAAATTTATTCTGCATATTAACTTATCCATATGTATATATTGTTGTAAATTATAGCTATTAATGTCAATTTAGTTTCAGGAAACTAAAACTCAAACCATGGAGAAAATAAGAGTTTAATTTGCAGAGTTCTACAATGATGGTCTTTGAAAAGTTAAGGAACACTGGAAGAAATGTGTTACTCTGGATAATGATTATGGAGAGAAGTCCAAGGAATAATAAATAGAAATTTAAGTTTTGATCTAGTAAACTATTTTTTTTTTAAATAAAACTTTACACAGTACTGCAGGTTACTTCAATCTGAAACCAAACAAGTCAGTATTGTGTGACAGATGTTACTTACAACATTATGTACTTAAAGATCAATGTATGAAGAAAAAACTTCATCCATATATCTTTATTTCTTAGTAATAATTAACATGATATATGACAACCTCTTGTAATATTGGTTAAATCTATATCTAAAAGAAACAACTTCAGCAATATATGAAAACAGAATATACAGTAGACTCTTTGAAGGTTTATTATATATTAAAAAAATACAGATTCCATTACTGAAAAATACTATTTCAATCTTGCATGATACAAATATAATTTGTTTTATTAATATCACAAGGAAGCAACACAATGATCCTCTTCAGAGGAAATCTCGGTAAAATGGTAGAACAATACTAGAGCTGGTGCACAAGCACTGGAATTGTATGAACTTCCATACAATCCCAAAGTGATGACATTAAACCTTGAAATATTCAATTTGGATTAAAACCCACTACACAACAGGTTTTTATAATGGTCAGAACTATAATCCAATGGTACAAATAGAAATAATCTTTTTCGGACAAAAGTATAAGCTATGTATCAGACAAAGGATATAAAAAAATCTTGGCAAGTTTTTAACAAATCAAAACCGTTTAAAAATCATTACACAATATCGTCTTAAGAAATACTTTATTACCTATTTGAAATACATACCATTGACATTTTCTTTACCCTTTACATTTTTTTTTTTTTATTAGTTATAAAATTTGATGTACATATAACAAGATTAAAATGAATTTTAAAACAAAAACTTTCTTCTCTTTAATTTTACAAATTTTCAACTAAAAAGCATTGTTTTAAATACTTAAGTTTAATTTTTTATTTTTAGTATAACTTCCTTCATCAAGTCAAAAAATAAACTAAACTTATTTTTTCATTATTTTAAGCATTCTATCCTTCAAATCAAATAGTTAATATTTAGATTAAAATGGAATATACCAATTACAACATGAAAACAAATTTTTCAGCAATCCAGAACTTAACAATATATAAATAATCTTATATGATAAAAAAAAAAAAAAAAAAAAAGAGGGGAGGGAGGAGCATGTGATTGTTAGAAAGGATAATTTCAGTTATGTGAATTGTTTTATCTCTAAAAGATATTGTCAAAATTTTATAGACAAAAATACGTCAGTGAAACATAAGTATGGAACAGATGCTTTGTGGACTATCACTTACATATTGATGAGGAAAAGCATTTACATGTTTTATGAAATTTAAGAATTACAGAAAAAAAAAGTATAGCATTTTTTCTACATTATGTGTACACTCACCAATTCATAATATAAAGATATTATAATGAAAACTGCAATGGAGGAGTAATAAGAAAATGTCTATTTAACACCTATGTAAATAAAAAAAAATGTATAATAGCTAAACATAGATTCGCAATCACTGAAGAGCAGATGTTAAAGTCTTTCAAAATATTTCTAATCAATTCATATTGAAGATAAGGAATTTAATAACCCCATAAATATTAATAATCAATCACGTAATTTCTTTTCTTTTTTGTTGAAGTGAAAAGACCATTTCTAATACAATGAGACAAACTTGCAGCGACATAATATTTATTAAACATCAGTTTATAACATTCATTTTCTCATTCAATACATAAAATAAGTCTACATATTCATTCATTTATTCAGAAGTCTAATGTTTGATGCTAAATTTGGAATTAGTACCTATGACTACAAGACTCCAATTAGCTGTAGTGTGGTGATAAACCTAGAAAAATAAAATAAATCATCAATATATTTTTTGCTTCATAATTTTTAAAATAGATAATTATAAACAATCAGTACAATAAATATAATCACATAAAAATTAAAATCCAATTATTAGATGTAACATATTTCCACATATAAGCTGATTAATGTTAAAGCCAATAGTATGTGCTTCTTCTTCTTTCAAAATTCAAATTCAATATATCAGCCAAAATGAAAGAAATACATGCTTAGAGATTCCACCCGAAGTGGTAGTTCAAGCATTGAAAAAGTGCTACATGAGTAATGATTACAATTTTGTGAATGAAGAGGACATAAATTCTAGTAAGGAAAGCATTGAAAAAGATGATTATACATCCAGGCATTCCAATGAATGTAAAAGCACTGATTTTTTTCACACTCGCATATAGGGTTGCATGCAAAACACCTACAATGTATGTTAAAAGATTTAAGTAATTTTTTTCTTCCATTATAATTTTTATATGAACATTATCTACGCAGTAGCCTATTATTTCAAGTGAATGTTTGGAATGTTTATTTACCAGGTGCAAATTTTGTCAACATTGTATATTTCATTTTGACAGCAATTAAATATACTAGAGTAATATAAACTTTCGAAAATTAAATTCATTTTCATAAAAAGAATGATCATTTCATTTAGAATAATTTCTCTAATAAATTGAAAACATACAATTAAAAAGAAAAACATGCAAAATTTGGTGATTTATCGCTTGTGTAACAAACAGGAAAGAACCTATGTTTTGTGTGTGCAAATTAAGATGCTGACCCTTATGATTTAACTAGGAAAAAATTTCAAAATTTTTCAACTTATGCATAGCAATATATGGAAATTATTAAAAAAATATTAATGAAAAATGTTGAGTTTAAACATTATGGAATTAAATCTCAGCATTATATATGTTATAGGCAAACTGATCTGTATAAATTGTAATTTCTTAAAGACCATTCTACTATCAGGAATCAAAAGATCTTATAACACAAGCAATATCTAAAAACCTGTATAATTTAATATTTTAGAAGTCTTATAATTTAAACAATTTACAAGTACAGCATTTTGAACATAACAGTCTCTTATAGTCAATATTAGTGAGTAAAAAAAACGAATTTATTTCAAAAACCAAGTCAATGTAATGAACTTGAATATGGAGAAAGTTGTTCAATGTGATTCCGTGAATGTATTTCATAATTGTAATAAAACTCGGAATTTATATTACAATTTTAGCATAAATATCATTAAATACATAATAAACACACTGTTAAATATCTGCACTTTTAATTCTAAAAGCTTTTTATTACAATAAATCTGTAAAGATCTTACCATTTGCTTGCTGACACTGCCTGAAGACTTCATTGAAACCTTGGCACAAGCTAATGTCACTCTGATTTTGTGTGCACTCAAGGAACTGTTTGAATTCAAAAGAACAAGGGTTTTGACCCTGAGCTGGTGCTGCTTGAGCAGGAGCTGCAGCTGGTGCAGGTGCTGCTGCTTCAGGAGCACTGCCCCCTCCCATACCACCAGTTAAGGCATGACCAATTGTGTGGCCCTAAAAAGATATTTTATTAATTTGATTAAAATTAGAATACTACAATATATTGAAACATTTTGAACACCTAAAGTTTTTCTCAACTATAAATGAAATAAAAGTTCAAATACTGTGCTTGCTTCACATAAATCACTGACCAAAGAACATGCGAAACACTACAGGCAATATCTTACACAAAGAATTCAATGTGCTTTTCTGAGAACTGATAAGTGTGAACAAAAGGTATCTAGCCATTGATATAAAAATGTTTTAGTAATCCATAATCTTTACAGGTTATTACATATCCATGTTTGTAATAAGTTTTTAATATAGACATATCAGAAACAGTTTAAAATGTAAATATCAGTGAATAGGGAAGCATGTAAAATAACACTTTATACCTAAAAATCGAAATTTGAGATAATATATAAAAGAAGCTAATTAAAAAATGATATTAAGACCCTATTAATTTTATAGGTTATTTATTAAACATAAAGATTCAAAACGGATCCGATGATAAAAATCACACCCGAGTCCACGTCTTAATATATTCTGACTTTGAAATCTTGATAAAATTATATGCAGCAGTTTTACTTACTTGACATAAACATTTTATATGTAATTAGCTTTGACCAAGTATCCTAATGGGGAGGGGAAATTTACAATTTTGGATTATTAAGTTTTTAATTTAATAACCATGTAATCTCAATGCTTTTAAACCATTTAAAAAAATTATTTGAACTAACAAGTATGCTGCTCATGTAATACATTGGTAAAAAGATGGAGAATGTGAGGTGTGATTTTTGTGATAAGCTCAAGAAAGATGAATCATAACATAAGAAAATATTTTTAAGTAACCAGGAACTAGTAAGTAATTTGAATGAATTAGTAGAACCAGTAATTTTTAAATAAATATTTTACAAGACAGAAGAGAAATAATATATATATTACAAAAAGGTTGCATATTATATATTTTTTCATCCATGACAAGCGAAAAAAAAAGATTTTATGATCCTGTTACCCTTTCTACTTTACATTATGAAACAATATTTATGTATTTAAAATGTCCCGATTCTTCAAGTGAAATTCACATTCTAAATGACATTTATTTTTTGAAAATATTCATAAAAATCTTCACAACCAAATAACTAACACTTACAACATTTAGAAGTAACATAAGATTAAATTAGAATTACTTAAAAATGTTAATTATTTTGGAATTTTTCATTTAATACGAATGTTAACACAATAACAGTTAATAATTCATTATAAAAGCATGATTTTTTTTACAAAATAAAATTCTGATTAATAAAACAATTATTTAACACAATGACTTGAAATACTGTTAGTTAACAACCACAGCAATGAAAAAACTGTTGGCAATAAATCATCAAAAGTAACAACTCTTAAGTTTACATCACTGGTTAAACATGACAACTTTAAAATGTCTACTTCCCTCACCAATTTATCAGCCCTCATCACTTTAGGAATTATTGCACATGCTTAGAACGTTTTTTTTTTTTTGTCCATCAAAAGGGCATTTTTTGTGCTTGCATCCAAAATATATTTTAAACTTTTGTTGGATTAGAAATCATTATGAACATCTTATATCAATGTGCATTTCTTTTTTATTTATTTGATATTTTTAACATGTTTTCTCATATGTATAGTATTCCTCAAGAGAAAAATTTGTGCGATGAGCTTGATAATAACTTGCAACTTGGAGTACTTGTAGGTTTAGTGGAAGAAGATGCATCTAAATTTGAGAAAATGAAGATGTTTTCAACTAAAAAAATAATTTTTTTTTATCGTTTATTATAAGATGAGCAAAATAGGTCATAATAAATAAAGTAAATTGGGCATTTTGATTTTTTTTCTCTTTTTTCTGAATGATTTTAAATCTACAGGCTGGGATGTATGTACCAGTCATAGTAAATAACATAATACAAATACAAGTTCTAAATCTTTGTGATACACAAATTTACATCATGTGGTACATGTGAAAAGTATTCTTTACATAAACCAAAACAGAGTACACATTAGTTACCTCATAATTGTTCTCTTTACTTTTTTCATTAAGGATTGATTTGGTTTGGTTTCATTAACGTTGCACTAGAAGCAACACAAGGGCCACTGGCGAATTCATTAAGGAATACCAAGCAGAGTAACAACATTACGTCCTAACAACAGGAAAATGATCCCCAACATTAAAAAGATCTTCAGCAATTTTTGTTGAATAGCCATTATCAAGTTTTCCTAAAGCACTAATAATGAATTTTTTTACAAACATGTGTTCACAGACATAGGAACAAAAAAATAGAATTTTAAAATTTTTTGTGAATTTATTGAAACAGAATCCATGCATTTAATACTGAAATCAATAGAAGGCGGGAAAAAACTTTTCTTCGTCATTTAGTAGACATTCCATCCGATTTAGACGGAAATTTTTTTTATCCAAAAATCCAGTCCTCCCCCCTCATCATTTGATTATAAAATTGTATGCCTTTGAGGCATTCCAGATCTCCTTTTTTAGTTAGTCATCCTTGATTAAGAGCTGCACATTCACAATGTGGCAGTGTTGTGACAGAAAAAACAATAACTTCTGTTGAATCCATCTATCTAGTACACTGAGTTAGTTCTTTTAGTGATTGATAGAAACTGCACATCCTCTCAGCTTTGTACTGAAATTAAGGATGTCTTTATGAGTAGTACTAAGACAAAACATGAAAGTTAAAAATACAGCTGGATTACCTCACGAGTTTTTGATCATTTTTTTTCCAGTAGGAATTTTAAAAAATCTTAGTGGGATGTATATGTCTAGTAAGAAGTCAAAGGATTAAAAATTTTATCAAATTCACTGCCAAAATAAGTTAGTAAAATTCTTTTTGCATTCCTTCATTCTGCAAAGTTTTAAAATGTCATTTTAAGGCAAATTACTATGTTTTATATGTTTATGCCCTTTTTTATTTAAGTTTTTGGTAAGTTCTTTTAAATTCCTATACATACAATTTATTTTACTTTAATAGTGAATTTTATTACACTTATTTTGGAAAACTTCAGAAGAAATTTCAAAAGAACTTAAACAACAGTAAAATCAAAGCATTCAGCTGATGTTATTATTGTTATGCATACTCATTCTGAAATTCTGTCATGCTTTTCATTCTTGTAGAGAACATTTTCAAAACTCATTTTAATATGGCTTAATAACAAATGAATTACTTTTAAGTAAACATTAATTGTAATAATGTGAAATATTGTTTGATTTATAAGAAAAACATGTTATACCTATTTTTATACTTAAAGGAAGAAAAAAATGGATTTAAATTTGTGAAAATTCTGAAATTTTTAAAACATTTTCAAGATCCACCAGCAAAATAGGTTAGTAAAATTCTTCTTGTATTTTTTCATTTAGAGCTCTGCAGAGTTTATACAGTTGGTGTAATTTTAAAAATTTCCCAATTTGGTAATTTTTAAACTCCCACCAAGGGTGTAGGCGAAACAACATTTTCACAAGTAAAATAATTTTTCTGGATAAAGACAATATTTTTTAAAACCCATCTTTGCTCTCTGTGTTGATTGATTTCTATGTCAGACAATACTTACTTTAAAAAAATTTTCAAACAGATAATACATTCATATACTCTTAAAGAAAAATTAAGCAAAATTTTATGAAAAATTATGATTTGAGGTGAAATAACAGGTTCCCATCAAATTTTGCAATTTTGGGGTTGAAGATGAATAATGATTTTACTCTCCCAAATTTATTTATTTATTTTTTTTTGTAACCAGGACATATTTCCTCACAGATTACATCTACATAGTTCAATAAAATGTCACAACAGGGAACAAGTAGAGTGGCAATCAAATATCGATAATCTAGCAACTTATTTTTAAAGAGGTTAAATTAATCACCATCATCTGGCCTCCTTGCACCTGATACTAAATTTTAAACAATTATAATCAGAGCATTATAATGCATTAAAAATAGATGTTCAGAGTCACCTTTAAAAAAACTCCATTAAACTCCAGAGTTTTTTTCTAAATCCTCTGAAGAAAGAAAATTATCTTTATTATTTGTCCATCGTAGCAATGTTTCAAAACCTATATTGAAACACTTTATCAAATGGACTAAAAATCAAAACAATAATCTAAACTTAGTTAAATATTTTAATTGCTTACCACAGCTGAACCAACTGCTACACCAGCTGCAGTAGTAGCCATTTGAGCAAACATGCCAGGCTGTTGTGGTGCAGCCATTGGAGGTGGAGCTTGAGCAACAGGAGCTGGTTGTTGAGGAGGAGCTCTTGCAGGCACATTGCTTGCTGGTCTTGGTGCAGACCTAAACATAAACATGAGTTTAAGAATTTAACAATTGTAAAATTAAATCAGAAACTAACCTTGAAAAAATATTAAAATTAAATTAATCCAACCATTTAAATTTGATTTAATGCATTATTGTAAAATGAATGCAATCATTAGGTGTAATTTTTTGGCAATTGTAGAGTTTTATATGGTATGAATGGCATCCAATAAGGTATGGATCTTAGTTCTCCAGTTACATGTTGAAGATGCAGGAAATTCTGATACTGATTAAATGATTGATGGTATTTAAACAGTAGATACTTAGAAATATTTTTTCGTTCTAATACTATGACCCATTACCAGCATTTTATTTATAAAACAATTTCAGATCACCTTTTCTTAACGTATTAAAGATTTGAAGAATCGTGAAAATTATTAAAGTAGCCAAGTTGATGAGCAATTGTCAACAGGCAAAGCGAAAGTTTCATTTGATGGCAGTTCATCTCTCTGATTTATATTAGATGTCATTCCAGAATGTATACAACATATATTAAATACTTTAAAGTATATAATTCCCAAGTAGCAATGAATTACATCTCACTGTAAATCATAGTATTAATTTTGTAGAAACTTATTTATTGCCACAAATAAATAATCTAAGTAATATGGAAATAAAAAAACAACTTAAGCATATAAACAACAAATTAATTTCCAATTCATTTTGGCTGTTTATAGGGGGGGGGGTTACAAGAAAAACAATATTGAAAAATTTAATAAAATTTTATAAACAGTAAGAGATATCAAATGGAAGGCAATCAAAATTTCATTAATAGGTTCTATAATTGAAGAATTTTTAATGACATATTTACTACACTGGGTATCTGTACATGTTATTTCATTTGCAGTATATGTATAGTAAATGAATGTTATATCTATGGAAATATATTTTTATACACAGATATTCTTTCTATTTTCTTACCTGAACAATACTTAATTTTACAACACATTTCTGTCATATTTCTCTCCCCCAAAAAGGATTAGGTGATGTATCTGATGTCCCTCAGCAATTACCGATTTTTGGGTTTCTATAATGATTTTAATTTGACAAATTAATTTTTGATGATTCTGATAATTTCTCTTTTTTTAGAAACTTGCTTAGATCATGCATTTTCTTACTTAATTACTATTGTTAAAAGTTGCAGGCTATTTTTGAAAAAAACAACAGACAATTTACATTAAGTTCATTTTGCTTATTAACAACTATTTTTTAACATCATTAATTGTTCTTTGCAATACCTAAAGCTTTGGAATGTTCCCTTAATTATTCTGTTAAGAATGTCTAAAAAGCATGGTATAAGATCGTTATTTCTTTCTCTTTTTTTTAATATTTAGAGTAAAAGGATAAAATGAATGTTTTGCAGTAGTGCATGGATAAGGATTTAATTTTAAAAATTATAAAAGGTTGAGTGTTCAATCTGTGATGAATAAATTTACTCCTTCATGAAACTATTCCAGAAAAAGAATTACATAACATTACTATATGCAGTATAAATTTTATTTATATTTTAAATGTAACTTTTAGTCATTCCACTCTATATATTGCATAAATTAAAATGTTCTAAAACATTTATTATTTTAAAAATTATATTTAAGAATATAAATAATTATAAAATTATTTTCTGATTAAATATTATTTGTTCCATAAAATTAATATAGTTTTAACATTTCCAATTAATTTTGCCATTTTCATTGTCCGAATTAGTTTTACTTCAATTCACTCGTTTATTTTGGACAACATTATGTTGTTTCTAATGTACTCTAGACGACCTATTTTCTAGCACCATGTTTATCGTCAAATCCCGAAGGGGAATCCAATACTTCATTTTAAACTTTAATATCTTTTATACTATCTTTCCATACTCGTAAAAATTTTCATCACCATTCATGGTCAATAAGTCATTTTTCATGGATCTGACAATTATTAAAAATAGAACAATCAGGATCTTCAAGATGTTTTTTGGTTGACAACAGAAGACAATATCAGTTGTTTCATTAAGAGAATGCAACTTATATATAGGCACAATCCATTTGGAAATATTAAACTGCCAAACTACATCCACATTGAACATACTTACAACTTCCCAATGATCTAATCATCTGCTTCAAGAACTGTTTATAAAATCATCTGAGAGAAAATACTCATTTAAAAGTTCTTACTTAATTAAAAACCATCATCATTCACCTGGTTGGAATACAGTTGAGCCCTCACCCTTCATGATGAAATTTCAGTTGGCAATAAATTGCATGATATTGTAAGCCAAAGAAAAATAATTTAATAAATAAAGGAACAATTTTTTTTATTATTAACACTCAGTATAGGGAGCATGAAATTGTATTAAAAGTAAGGTACAACAGATGGATAGTAATGATATCAAAAGACTTTGTTGAAAAGAGTCTCATTGTCGAAAGAGATTCGTTTTTCAGTGTGATGCTCAATGAGTAATGAAAATTTGGAAAGTTATCTGTTATGAGTGAAATGAATATCCAATTACAGTTGAATGATGGACATGGAATCAAAATTTGATGATGTTTTCAGACTCTTCATTCAGGCTTTCATACCGACACACTGGCATGATAACAGTTTACTAAAAAAATTTCAAATATTTCATTTGGATTCAGCACTGAGAGTCCGTTGTCAGATCTAAGAGAGTTGAGAAAATAAAAACTCATCAATTTGATGAATTAATTTTTAAAAATTGCTCCAAGGATGTGCGCTAAACAGCACTATTACCCATTCACCTTAAGCTCAGTTCATTTATTAGGTACTATATTATGTATTTATCAAATATTTCCATAATAAACTTTATTAAAGAAAGTTTTGAATTCAATATTTTAACCCCTTTAAAATTTTTAACTACCATGGTAATTAAAATATTAAAAAAATGATAGTATTAATTGCAACAGTTGTTAATTAAGTTGCTGATAAAACTATGCATGCTTCATTAGAACTGAAAACACACATCTACGAGATACTATATTTACACAGTTACTCTAAAATGGATTTCGATATTCTAATCAAAATTCATTTTGCTTCAAAAGCTAAAAATTGGTAAGATAGAATTCATTGAACTCAATATTAAAATCGTCATAAAATTAATTACATAATTATTACCTCATTGGTGAAGATCTTGATCGTCTCGGCATGTTGCTTAAAATTTTAGAAGACAAGATAAATAAACAATTTTATTTAAAATTATGCAAAAAAATCGCCCTTCTTATGACCTTTTGCACAATCAAGAAAACGCAATTCTCAATCTTCTTACAATAATCACGCTGCGTTCGGTTGCAAATCTCTTACAAAATGAATGTCCTATTTCACTTCCTCTTTTTTCTTCAATCTAAATAAAAAAGTAACCAATCACAAAAAAGATCTCGAAGCCAAGTCAAGGTGTAAGTGTCTGATTCTGGAAAATTCTCGCAGTTACGTAATAAATATTACGTAAGAGATCTGCACAACTGAATATCAAAAGTCGCTTCAATGATAAAATAGAATACAAACATAATTCTGCATGAAAAACTGAAATAACAGATTGGACTCTCTAACTTTTAGTCGGTAACAAAGAAAATTCATTCACAAGAGTTTTGAAGAAAATTTACTACAAGATTTTTTGCTCCTGTCGACATGCCACAATAAGAATTTCCGAGCATAAGTTAACCCTAAGGAATTTTTCTACTTATCTTCTCAAATCTAGATCATTGCTTTAAATTGCATTGAATAAAGAACATTAAAAAAGTGAAAAATAAAAGTTCTTAGGGGATCACTTTTTCTGATTCATGCTGGTATTTTTTAACAATTATTAAAGATCCGAAAACTCACATTAGTCATACTAAAATGAACATAATAATACTTTTAATGATCAGAAAACTACAGAAGAACTTTCCCTTCTCCATGCTTTTTCAAATACATATTCCTTAAAATTTTGAAATTATTTTTTTCCTTGTAATGAAAAAGTCAGCATTGTAAATTAGGATAGTAGGGAAGGAAAACATGAAACTCCGTCTTTTTGCAAAACAATACTTGTTATCTCTACGCTCCATTGATAAATAGTGATTTATGACTCATTTGGCGTGTTGTGCGAGAGGAATATAGATTTCTTATAACTTTTGGTGCACTCAGATGATTAAGTCTTAAAATTAAATTAACTTAAATTCTTTTTAATTCCAGTTCATGAGGCCAATACTTCAGATAAGAAATAATTGACTGGTTTTATTAACGTCACACTAGAAGCAACACGAGAGCTATAAGCAACGGACCTCGTAATTTTGAACCTCGGTCAAGTGCCGAGGACGACACCTGAGCTGCACGTCCCTTTCCTAACTTCCACATCATGCCAACGGGAGGACTTTGAGCCCCGACATATTTAACGTGCATTAACCCCTACAACACTGTGGGTCTATAGTGGTATAAGACTCGAGCCCAAGGCTTGACGAAAACCGCCTAACGAATCCGCAGCCATGACCACTAGGCTACCGCGGCCACCAGATAAGAAGTGAAAGACCCGAATTAATCTTATATTACATAATAAACTAAATGTGGAATAGATATTGTTATTACCGATAAATTAGTTGTCATGTACACATGTAAAGGGGAAATAGATTACGGCCCGTCTGCTTATTTTACAATATAATTACCATGTCTGTAATGTGAATGTTTGATATTTTTTATGCATGTAAATCCTTCCTACAATCAAACTGTACAAAGGACACTTTTCTCTAAAGAAATTTGGAAAGCCGCTTACTAAACTTCACAAAAATATAAGGACGAAAAACTATTCTAATAACTATAAAGACAATAACAATTGCAGCAGGTGAAAAATCCAAAAATATCAAAACACATAAATGAGGAAGGTGCAAACAAAACGGCCCCAAAAGAGATCGATAAACCCATACGAGGTAGGTTTCATGCTTAGCTTTTCTTTGCCAAGAGCATGCAAATGTGTACTGTAAATTTTACTTCTTATAAAAAATTTATCAAGTATAATGTATGTAAAACAAATAAATGTGATGTATTAAAAATTTGATATTTACTTCTTAATCTTTTAAATATTTAAAACCACTTATTTTAAATCTCTTGTTTAAATATTTAAACAAGAGATTGGATGTAGGAGAGTAGGGAAGCAAGAAAAGATGTGATGAGAATTATAAAATGTTATCTCTATCAAACACAAAATTAGTTTAAATAAAACTATATTAAAATATTTATTACGACTTTGAACAAATATAAACCACACCTAGTCTATTAGTCCAATTCAGGTACACAAAACATGACTGTATTTTAACAGAGTAGAAAAGTTATTATATTCCGACTTCTTTTTTCACTATCCTATACAGAGCAATATATTTCATTACTTCTAATTTCTAATTGATATCCATTTTTGTAACATAAAATGTGTTCCAGATTTCGTCCTCTATACTATAATGCTAAATGGGCTTAAATTTTGCATGCTAAAGCGAAAAGCTGCGTATTTAAAGAATATCTCTTAACTTTCAAAACCCTATTTCATAATTGTATATGTTACAATCTCGCGAATTTATAAGAAAATTAAGACATTTTTCTTTCTGAAATTTGTTCCGAATTCGGTCAAGTTCTTTGACATTAGGCTAAGATAGCCTTAAATTTTTATTTACATTTACATCTTTCTTTCAGAATGTTTAAATTGCTTGCTTCATAGATATATCTGTGGTAATTCAATGTTTAAGAAATACTATTTCGGTGGCAAAAAAAAAAAAAAAAAAAAAACGTACACACACGTAAATATGACTATTTGAAATCGTTGTTTGCTTGATTTTACAAAACTAAGTTTTGTTAAATCTTTTTCTTGCAGTTCAGTTTATGTATCTAAAACTATCATGGAATGTGATATAGTGTGAAGAAAGCAGAAATTTTCAAGGTTTTTGAAAATTGTATCTAGTATTTTTCCCCCCATCAATTTGATGTATTACAAATTCTTTTCACAAAAATTCAACTTTAACTTAAGTTTTACTTTTTCTCTATTTCTTAATCATTTAATCTTTAGGCTCTCCTTATTTCCCCCCTTTTCGCTAGACTACTTTTTTTTTTTACTCTTCATAACATAACTTATTAGTACTTTAGATCTCATAAATCATGTCACTTTGTTTCTTACAAACTCTTATTTCTTACTGAAACTTACTTAGCTGTTAACTTATTATTAACTTGCTGTAGCTTACTTCGATATTTACTTTCTCTTAAAATTCATACGAGATCAGACACTTTTTAATAACAATATTGCTTATTCATTCAATACAGTTCCTGTTGCGTTACCTTGGTGATCAGTACAATTTACAGTTAGCACTCAATCACCTGCAATACATTTATTAACAATTCCTTTCGCGTTACCTTGGTAATCAGTGTTGTTTACAATAAGCACTCAATCATTTCGCGATTCACAACTTTCTCGAGTATCAACTCGCTTACGTCCGCAACGTTTGGAGATTTGTCTGATCTGCTTCTGCTCTGAAGGGATTGTATGACATCCCATTCTCACCCCTTTTACAAAAAACGACTTCTAAGGGCGGACTTTAAGTATGGGAGATAATAGATGTATCGTAATCTTACGACCATGGAAAATTTTTGTAATCAAAATGTATTAATCTTGTGTGATTATTATGATACACTATATGTTTACATTATTTTCAAGACTCAAAAATAATTTTTATTTCGATTAGCGTAACTGTATGCACTTATAAAAGATTATATGTAAAGATAAACAATATATATATATCACGCAGAAAAATTTCGAAAATATATCCTTATACATATTTTTCCATGAATTCCTATTTTCATTAGTAAATACATGTCCAAAACTTCACGATTTGTTTTTTTGAAAGCAATATTTCCAAAAAGTGTTTCATTATTATGATAAAAAGGAATGCAACTACATATATCACCATAAATAATTTTTCAAGGAACCAATTATTTTCTAGATAATGGGTCGACTGAATAAAAAAGAATGAGTTAAAAAATGATGATTCTCTAACCTCCAAATGGGGAAGGGAAAAAAAAACTTTCAGTCGAGTCAAATATTCGACTCCAGATTCCAGTAAAAATCTGCCACGTGGTGGAGCTGATATAAGTTAACTGCGTCGAGGATCAAAGTCCTCACATGGGATTATGTAGAAATTAGGAAGGCGGGGCGCCTGGTTAGGTATCGTCCTCATCATTTTCCCGTGTTTCAAAATCATTAAAAATTAATAACTCTATCATTGGCTTTTAAAAACGATGTTAATAAACAATCAATGATTATAATATCCGAGCGCGCGAACTGTAGGATATTTTCTTTCAGGATTCGACTTAAAATTACTTTTCTTTCTCTCTTTAATCGGAAATAGATAATTTAAGAGGAAATCATAGTAATAATGCAGTTTTCGTTTAGTTTTTATTAACGTCGCATTAGAAGCAACACGAGGGCTATTGGCGACGGACTTTGTAATTCTGAACATCGGTCAAGTGACGAGGACGACACCTGAACTGGCACGACCCTTTCCTAACTTCCACACCAAGCCAACGGGGGGACTTTGGACCCCTACAGATTTAACGTGCATCAGTCCTGGCTACACGGCGGGTCTTTAGCGGCCAAGGATGCAACCCGCGAATGAACGAAAACCGCCGGCCACGAATCCGAAATCATTAACACTAGATTACCGCGGCCACTTATAATAATGCAGAATAAATATATATCAAAATACTTTTGTATCTCTAAAAATAAATAAGACGTCATTTGAAAAGAAGAGAAAAGGAGTCTCACTAAAATATATGTTCGAACTAAAAATTTAATTTTTATAGGTATGTTAGAGATGTTTGTAGAAATGTTTTTTTTTTCTCATCTTTTCTTTTCTAGTAATTAATTTTTTTTCTAATTGCCGAAATATATTCAAGTAACTGAAATCCTTTAGACTTAAATCTAACACGATTAAAGAATTCGTCTTCATTAATTGAAAACTAAAGGTGATTATTAACAATTTCTGGAGGAAAAAAATATGTTTGATTTTTTTTTTCTTCCGTAAGATTATTCCAATTTCATTATTAATGATAGAAGCATGCGTTCATGACAAAATTATTTTATTTTAAAGAATTGTCATTATTTTTCAAATTATTTGTTCACGCAAAGAATGTATAAATTTTACCTTTTAAATCTTCATCTACATTAGACAGATTTATAATTTAACATTGGTAGAGGCGTGAATTAAGATAGTACTTTCAAATAGTAACGATTTGTTTCAATTTTTGAAGTTTTATTTAAAAAAAAATGCTTTATTTAAATTCAAGTGCGTTATTTACGTTGTTTATACATAACCTCTTATAGAGTCCCATTAATGCAATGTGTTTATAATTCAATTTCTTTCCTTTTTCAATTCAGATATAGATAAGGATTATATGAAATATCCAAGAATGTTGCTTTCAGATAAGTTTTAAAATTAGTTAGCTAGTTATATGACCTTTTCTACTTTACAATATTATAAAATACGTGACAAAGGCAAACTTTAGATTTTGTAACAAACTATGAAATTTGTGTCTTCGAAAATCTTAAAATGAAAAGTTTGGAAAAATGCACGATTTATGCATTTAACATGTATGATATTCTTTTCTTTCCTTTTGTTTGCATATTTTGTACTTAAAAAGTGCCTTTGCATTGTTATTACTTTATAAACACGTATGTTAAATACACTTTGATACATAATTACCTGTAATTAATGAAGTTATTATTGCCTTAAGCAAATGGTTTTAAAACTTTATATTTGAAAAAAATATGAGGGAAAATTTATACCTGAACAATATGAACGGACAATGCTATCCTAGAGGAGAAGTCCCCTGGATTGTTCAGCAACGGTAATGCAGAATGACGAGATAACGACCCTGATCTTCTAATCACAAATTGGACACTCCCTCTTCAATTAAATCTGCCCTAACAAATAGAAATTTTACAGTCACGATAAACAGTACTAATTCAGAATCCCGAAGGTCCCACAGGGATTTTTGTAGAAACCAACACTATTCAAAATATAAGTGAACTACATACTCTTTCAGAACAACAATATTCTTTGCATGTTGACACTACGATAGCAGCTAGGGAAAATGGCCCAAGAGCTATTGTTCACTCACTAAGCAGACACCTAGCAGTATTTGTAGATAGATTCTCTACCTGGAAAATTGCCTTGAATGCTTCAAAGACAAGAGGCCTGTCTTGTTCACCAGAAACACAAAAAGAATGAATGGTGACTTTTTCTTCAAAATAAAATGGCCTCCTAGTCCCAAACAAATAAAATATCTTTGGGTGTTACGTTAACAACCCATTAAATTTATTAAAAAGCAATATAAAATTAATGTGTGTAATTTCCCCTTATTTCGTGAAAATATGTTTTAAATAGGCGAATAAGCTGCTAGTTTACATTCAGATAACCAGACCAATCCTTACTTACAGCCTGCCCGATCTGGAGGCATGCAGCAAGAACTCGCATAGATCTACAAAATAGAGTTCAAAATGGAATGCTTAGGCAATTTTTAGATGCAAAATGGTATGTGAAAAATGGAGATTTTAGAAGAATAATTAACTATCATTCTCTAAAGACCTACATAAAAAAAGCTATTCAGAAATTTCTTCACAAAAATACATAGCTTCCCAAATGAAACTTCACATAAAATTGCAAAATACACCTTCTAGAATTAAGAGCAGCCTGAGAGAAATACTCACTATTTAAACATCTTTTTCTTATCTTAAAGTGATCTCTTACTAGGAATTCACTTCTACCGCAACAGCTTTTTATGCTGTGGCAAGCGCTCGTTTCGAAACCGAAAGCACTTCTCAAAGATCAACAATCACTCGCTAAACTTCTTTCACATCTGCACGAATACTTCTGGCAACGCACTTACTTGAAATTTAATCTTCTCTTTTGTAGCCAATTTTGATTGCTCACTACATACTTTGCGACAAATCATTAATTCCACTCTCGTCTTTTCGATTGCAAGATTATTTCTTTCGCTTTGGTAGTTCCATCTCAGAGGGCTTAGCCAACACCTCCTAGATACATCTAGTATCTAGGGAATGTTGGCTTAGCTGGTTTCCAGTGTTTCGCACCTCTGATTTTCAAACATTGGATATCTGACCGAGAATTACAATGAAGATGCCCGATTCTGAAGGATTTACATCACTCATTTCTGTGGATGTTAGTATAAGCCTAACTTCCTCAGCACCTCTTATCAATACTTAGTGCAATGATTTAACGAGTAAAATTAAACCTTCTAATATTATAAAAGTTAATAAAAAATACTATGTACTAAATTCAATGACGAATTTTATCATTGCATTTAAAATAAATAACAATGAAATTAAACCTGAATATTAACAAATTAATGAACACTTTGTATTTAATTTCAAATCTATAGAACTGGAACTAATGTACAAACAGATGACATAAAACTAATAATAAAAATAATCTTGATTATATTTAACCTTTATTCTTAAATACTTAGAAGTATTCATATTTTATTTAATTTATTTTAAGTAATTCTTATATTTTGAATTTACGTCTGGGCAAGTGAAGGCCCAAAATTCAGTGTCTCATTACTTTCCGGTTGGATTGGAGATCTCGGAAGATCTAAGGGCTTTAATAAAATCATCCTTACAGCTCCCCCCCTTTCCCAAATGGGGAAGTAAGAGGGAGATAGCATGTGGAGGCAACAAAGGCTAAATATATCCTAATCTATAATTTTAAATGAAAACAGGAGAAAGAGAAGAATTTATCTCGAGCACAAATTGAGTTGGTGAAGAAATAAATAGAATTTATCCATATACTGGCTTGTTCTCATATAGAAGGGGATATTTATTACATTGTGGGGTAGGTTTTTCTTTTTTACAAGGCAATTACCAATAAATAAATAAAATAAAAGGCAATTACCAGAAAATGGAATACAATTAAAGCAAAACAGAAAAATCAAAATTATGAAAAAATAGTTCCCTTGAAATCAAGAAAAATAATGAAAATTAAAAAATAGCATAATTTCTCATTTATGACGGGACGATTAATTTTTGTTCAGTTCAAAGAATATCATATGAATACTTTGACAATTTTTTAGATATGTTCATTCCCACCTCCTGACAGAAGCTTTCGTTGTTTTGTAGTTTCATTTTCTGTACACAAGAGTCTTAAAATTGTCAGAGTAATCTAGATTTGCGTTTCCTCCTGTTATTATTTTGAATTAATAGCTTTCATTGTTTCTTTAAAATAGCAGTCATATTTGGAACAAAAAAAAAATTCTTTGTCACAATTCAGTTTTCTTTAAAATAAGAGATGAATACCTTTAAGCTTATATTTAAAACACAATCTTATGATTTTATAAACATTAAATAAATAAATAAAAAAAAAAAGCACCCCATCAGAAAGATCATTGCGGAAGTAAAATTTACATGAACTTAGTCGAAAGAGGTGGGAAGGGGAATTCTCTCAGGCCGAAGCATACAAAAAACGAGATCATTTTTCTACATCTGAAGAATGCAATAACTTCTTTTTTCATGAGCTTGATGAAGTCATCATTTATCATAACTTTAATTTTGAGGACAGCAAAACTATTGATGAAATTTCCTCATTAGCAGGAAAATCTCCAGGAAAACAAGAAAATTACAGAACTTAACAGTAAGGTTTATATAAACTAACTACTTCGAAGATAAACCGGAAAACTTGCCAATCAAACTAAAATCAACAACAATCCAAATAAAAGAATTTTTCCCCCTCCTTCAGAAAATTATACAGACAAGAAAACTAAAACCAACCAACATTTGTAACTCTCAACAAATGCACTCCCCTCAGAGAACAACCAGTCAATCCTCAAAGTGCAGTATAACTCCGTTTTTCTGGATTATTTTAGACCAAATCCGAATAACTGATAAAAGAATTTCTTAGGGAAAAGAAAAAAGAAATTTACGAATAACGAGTTACTTCAATGGCTACTAAAACAATTTTGTTTATGTTTTGTATACTTATATCTGTATTTAAATATCACTGCTTGCTGCAGAATCAAACTCATGCTGTTGCTCTATTTATTTCAGCTATGTGTCAAGGCACAGAGCAGGGTTTACCTTATGACTTGGAGTGCTAGATTTTTTTAGAAGTTAAAGTTGTTCTAGGTAGTCTTACAAGTTGTTTAATCTGTATTATATACAAGATCACAAAACTTTGAATTTTTCGAAACAGTTTTCAGCTGCTTTTGGGTCTGCTGATATCTTTTCACTGTATAAATTCAAATTATGCATTATGACATATCTCGTCCAAAAATCCATTAACCACCTATAATTCGCCAAAATCTATGATTTTTTTGGCAAATGTTTAGCTTTTTCACAAATGATTGACTCAGAAAGATGAAAGAGTTGTTTCCCAGAGCATGCTGTTGCAAAATCCAATCAATACAGCCTTGTCCAGTCATTTTAATAGCTTTTCTCAGTGAACTCCTATCTTTATGATAGACACAAAAATGTCAGTTTTAAACTGATACGTTTTTTCTAATGTTCGAAATCGTTAATGTTCCAATGCTACATCTCAAATAACTACTTATCAGTTATTTGTTTGCCTAAATGTTGAATGATTTTCATTTGCTTGTTTCTTTAAAGAATCTATTCAGCACAGTACTCAAAGGAAAAAGGAGCTTAATACTAAAGCCAAAAAATTTGTTCAGGCGATGTTTTGCAAAGAACATACTTAGTCATCAAAGGCAGTTTTTTTTAAATTATTAAATTAAATATTAGAATTACAGCAAACAATATGAAAGTGGAATGGAAATTTGATTAATTAGGGCCAGAAAATATATTCAGAAAACACTTTAATCTGAAAAGAGCTCAGACAACTATTTTATTGTTGATTAAAAGAATAGCCCCTTGGGTGGCTAACAAATCAATATACCGCCTCCACTTACACTAATAATGGTAGACACAGTGATTCTGGGACTGGTGACTCATCACCTGTGCAGATATAATTGCTATATGTGGTTTTCAATAGGAATACCTAAACTGCACTTGTGAATATTTGTTGTTCCCTGGAAGTTAGTTTGCAGATTTTTCTTTCTCAAACTGAATCGAATAACTGGAGTTCTACAATAGTATCCAAGACTTCTCTCCACAGCAAATTCTCCAAATGAAGAAACAGATAGCAAACACAAAAGACTGGTTTCTTCCACTAGCAGAAAAGAAACAAATTCTTAAGACAGTAGTAGATGCAAGTAACATTTCTTCTCTAATGTAAAGGAAGCACACAACAAAAAGGTCTTAAGAAGAATTGTCAAAGGAAAACTAAAGTTTTTACTTGGAATTGTTAGCACATATCACTCAATTCAAAACACAGCCTCAAGGTAAGAAAATTAAATCCCATACATTTAAAACAGAAGAGCTACATACAGTTTAATTTGTTAATTGGGTCTCCTCAATGGCTACAAACCCAATGAAATCTTGCAAGAGCTACTTGTTTGGTTTTATTGTAGAAACCAATAGGAAAAATAATGCCACTTTTTCTGGTTCTTTTATCCTGTAATGAAGCTACCTAGGAAATCTAAGCATTAATTAAAAAAAAAAAAAGACCTTTAGAAATAAGATGGAACTGTAAAAGAAAACTAACATGCCAACTTAGTACTTTTGCTATCATCAATTGTTTCACCGTTCATGCTTCTGTAAAAGGGAACATAATTTAAAATGTGGTGGCAGCCATCTCTCTCAAGACTGCACTAATTTCATTTAAACTCCACATACCCTCCTATAAGTGCATTTCCTGAAGGCCCTACACAGCAAAATTTTTGGGCTTTCCAAAAAAGCCCAATATATGAAACAATTCAACTATGTCAAAAACGTTTGAGCTGACAGATTAAAAGCTTAAAATGCCAAAAATAATTTGTAGGATCAAATACAGAACAACAAAACAACATTCCTTATCAAAACGATATATACACAATACAATTGGCCAAAATGATGAGTCTAATGGGGGCTTTTTTAATCTCTGTTATTTAAAAAAAATAATAATGAAACAGAGCTAAATTTTAATAGTATTCTTTGTTGCTTATCCCCTCAGTTCATATTTAGTTGAAGCATCAATTGCATAAATAATAAAATTACAGAACTAAAACACTCAATCATAGGCTATAACCCATACATCACAGAAGTTCAAGAAACTCACCTTTGTCCTTCGAAGCAATAAAAATCCATAACTATGTTTGTAATCGCAATAATCTTCCAAGCAGAAGAAGCTACGCCATATTTATCATAAAATACATCTAATATCTGTCACTACACACAACATACTCTTTTTACCACACTATTATAACAATAAAATTGAAAAAAATTACTGCATTAGTAAAGCATGTATTTACTTTACATATATATAATTTTCCTGATGATATTTAAATACATAAGATTTAATTTTGAAAAATGAACAGTTAATTCAAAATCAATATTGGATTAAACTTTACATTACAATTGTAAAGATACTCATTAAATAAAGCTGTATATATACATGTGTACTAATTACTACTATATTCATAGCAATAATTTCAGATATGTAAACATTTCATAATAAACTGAAATTTACACAAAATGCTAAAAAATTTGTAATGATTAAGCTTAAATAAGACATTTGATTAATAAAGATGTAAAGATTAAAATTTTCAATATTTATTTACAGTTTAAATAATATACAAAATAAATACATAGAATTCAAAATGTCCAATTTTCTTCATTTATGGTTCACAAACTGTACCCCCAGATTCATTTCAGTCTCCATCATTTGAGATTCCTCATTCTGAAATACACATCATAGAATTTAAAAAAAAATGTAATAAATAATTCATTTCAAGAAACATTTTAAATACAAGTAAATGACATTTATTTAAAAGATGCAGTTACAAAACAAGATTTTTTTTTTTTTCTCTATGTTTTTTATGTCTAGGGCAAATTTCATAAATAAGGGAATATAGTAATTACAAAGTGCTTAATGCAAAAGCAATGCTATCTATAATAATTATTAAGCTTTTGCACACAGTTAAATCTAATGATTGAGCCTTTTATTTACAATGCAGATTACATGCTAGCAACATAATTTGAAATTAATGCTCATGATTCCTTGTGTTTCTCAATACACTAAAAAAATTTGAGAAAATTATAACAAGCCAATTGATGAGTAAGTCATGTTTGAAGTAGACTCTCAATAAATCTTTTGACATTTTAATTTTTTAAACATGATGTACATGATTCTATTATAACTGTATATTAAAACTGAATAAAAGACGCTTAAAATTCAGAATGCCCCCCCTCCTTTTTTTGCTCTTCATAACCACTTAATTTCTTTTTTTTTGTCATGTTATGTCATAAAATAAGCATATTTTTGAAACACAATTTCTTAATCCTTTTGATTACATAAACTCAAAACAGCAGCCTAAACAACTTTAGACATTGATTTTAAGAAATTATGCTAATTTTTATTTATAGCGAAAAAATTACACTTTCAGTTAAAGTTGGCTTTTTTTAGGAACAATAGCCGAACTGGAAAAAAAAAACTTTACAAATGGGGTGTTAGAAAAGGGAATGATTATTTTTCATTTTACTTACGTTTAATATCCTCTTAAAATTCAGCTTTAGTATGATAAATTTTAAAACAAGGAGACAAGCATAGTCTAACATCACAATCAGGACAAAAGTATCTTGTTCCTTTTCTCACCCATTTTCCAAAATCGTTTCTTTTTGAACAGCACACAAAGCCCTGCCTTGTCAGTCTCAACTTCTTGTCGGTGGGAGCGATTACTTCTAAGAAATGTCTTTCAGTCAATTGTAAAGGATTAGGTAAAATTCTCGCTTGTCCTTTTTTCTCATTAACGATTCCATGTCTTTCGATCAGTCTATCAATTATGTCAAGTCTGAAATTCAGGTGTGAATATTTTCCTCCGTGTTTCTGGTATAAGACAAAAGCATACCAAAGCGATATATCTAAGAGGTAGAAAAAAATCTTTTTTGTAATATTTTTCCCCTCTATTCTTTGTTATTGGATAATAGGTGAGATGCTGGTCCATTCGGTCTACTCCTCCCATGGTATAATTATATTCCATCATTACTTTTGGTTTTTGTTTAATTTCATCCTCGTATGATGGTACTTCAATCATTTCAGGATTATGTACAGAAGACAACAGAGATACTACTTTCTTATCCATCCATTGGAAGATACACACCTTCCCTCTTTGGTAGGTACAGATTTGCCTTTTTTTAATGTTTTTATTGCATTTCTTCTGGAACATCTTTTCTTCTAAGCTTGAGTGTTCCATACGTATCTGTTTTATTGCTGAAAAGAATGTCAGCCAGTTCTGGAGATGTATAATTTATCTGTTATTAAGCTGTATCCTTTATTCAATAGTGGCTGCATAAGAGTCATAATAACTTGAGATGACTTGCACAGATGCTGGTAATTATTATCAAATAGTGTACCTTTCCCAGTGTATATAATGAATTGATATACATACCCTGACTTTGATTCACATAGAATAAAACTTTTTATATGCCGAATCGTGATCTTTTTAACGGTATATATTGTTTCCAGTGTAATCTTCCTTTGACTAGCATCAAACTCTAATAAATTGTTATATCTCTTTCAGGTGTGATAGTTTCTCGATAATGAGTATTCAAATACTTGATTACCAGCCACAGTTCATGCAGCTTAAGACACTTATGTGTTTTAGCATCATATTTGGTGTCATCTGAAAAATGTAAATTCCGATGAATAAGATGAAAGCATCGATAAGACATTTTTTGAAAAAAATGGAGTTGATATTGAATGTCTCTTACTTCAATACTGCTCAACATCAGGCTTTTTCACAATTTTTTTTACAATGTAAAATATTCAAAGTGATAAAAACTTTAATTTTGTTTTTCGTCGTTCGTTCCCATTTTCTTGTTCTGCTGTTTCTTTGTAGATTACTGTTTTGAATAATTTGATCTGCATATTAATTAGTGTTAGCAACTATCATTTCAAGATTATTATCAAAGAAAATATCAAGAAAATGTAGGATTCCATTACTTATATCAATGTTCAAATGAACAGCTGGATTCGCATTGAAAGGAAAACGTGGTGGTGCTAAAGGAGGATTACTAATATCAATTTCACTAAAGTTCCGAACTTGAGTAAGGTTATCTAACATTTCCATTTCCTCATCACTAGCGAAGTCTGATAATGAACTTTCGTAACTACCAGAATCGCTTAGTGAAATTTCAAATTCCCTGTCTGATCCAATATCAGAGTTACCTTCTATTATAAGCCGCTCCTTGTCACTCATTCTGCTTTTATTTTACCACTGAATTAAAAAGAAATATTCTTTACAACATGTGATTCAGTGAGCAAGTGAAAACAAAATTTGGGTTTCTTTCTGGATAAAAAAAAAGCAGTAAAATTTGACCTAGAAACCAGTTCAAACTTGTTTTATGATTTTATCTTTACTGGGCTACTAGAGCCACCTGTTAGAAACATTATAAATTAAAAAGGAGAAAAAAACCGGGCAAATCAGTGGATTACCGACAAAAAATGTGTTACCCAAGAGGCGTATGGGCAAATCAAGGATGGCCCATTTTTAAAAGCCCGAGCAGCGTTCAGGCAAAACTGGGAAGTGGTAAATATATCTCCCAACAACAAAAACTACTTTATTTTAGGCATGATTATTAGTTATTTCATAGTTAAATTCAAACTGCTTGCCTTTAAAATTGCAATTCTTAAAAGTGGTATACAAAATAAAGTACGGCTTTTAATATAAAAATGTTAACAACATATTTAAATAAACTATAAATTTGTTTTAAGAAAATTTACCTCTAAAAGTTTTGAATATTTATGTGCAGGTTCTATGTCTTCATCTTCATCCTGTTCTTCAAGTTTTCTTTTATATCTATTCAATGAAAATTTACATGAAAAAAGTTCAGGAAGAAGCCAGAATGATACAAACATTAAATTCATACTTTTTGGTTATTTAAAACATAAAAATAATAATAACATTAAAATCAAGATACAAAAGAGGATTAAAATAATAATAAAAAAAAATGAAACAAATCCTTACGCTGCACTACTTGGATTATTTTCTTGGTTTCGACACTTGTCTAATTTCTTCTCTAGACCTGCTCTAACAGGATCAATTACTTGTAATGCTTCATTTTTCACCATCATAAACATAGCTGTAAAATAGCAAAAAACACCCTGTAAAATAGTTCTGCAATACTACATAGTTACAAAAACACTATGTTAAACATATAATGTATGATTATTTTGTAAGTTATAGTTAAAACATTTTATGCGGTTGGATCCAAAAGTTCAGGGACTTAGTAAAAAATTCCTAAACTATAATATTCTAAAAACAGATGCCTCCAAAATAATCCTCTTGGGTGACAACAAATTTTCGATAATGCTCAAACAGCCTGACGAAGAACTGAAAAGCCTTCTGCAATCACCAGTAAGGCTTCCAAAGATGCTACTTTTACCCAATGTGATGACATGAAAGGCTATCCAGCAGAATTTGTTTCATTAATGGAAATAAATGAATAGCCCATGGGGCTATGTCAAGTGAATAGGAGGGATGCAGAAGCCCTAATTTTGTTTTGGTGAGAAACTGTGAGACTATTTGGGATTGATGTGCAGGTGCTTTGTCATGCATAGACCCCCTCAAATTACATCAAATGTCTAGTAGACACTTTTTGTTACCTGTTTTGCCCTAAGGAATAAATTTTGAATGAACAATTTCTCATGTACCACAAAATATCTCAGTCCCAACTTTCCTTTGTTGCGATTGTGTCAGAATTTTTAAGATTGATACGAGATTAAATATCTAGAATTCTTATTGGCTTCATTGATCTATTCAACCAATATTTTCATTCCATCTTCCTATTGTTCAAAGATCAACAAAGAAGGAACAAGACACTGAAATACTTGATACATATTAAGATCTTCCATCAAAATACGATGGCAGCTAATTTGATAAATTAGTAGTCTTTGCGATGTTCTTAAAGGTTTGGTGATATCTGTTAACGCACTGACCGAATAAAATCAGATGATAGATAGTACCAGGTTGTTCTGTAGACCAGGTACCAAATAAAAAGTTTCCTAAAACTATGAAGTTGCAAGTTGACAATGCAATCAAAAACTGAGATAAGATTCTTGACCATTTTTAAAACACTGATACCACTTATACACCTTCAATCTCAACAGTAGTGATGTATACTATACACTTCCTTTAGCATTTCTAAAATCTCTTCAGGCATTTTACTCATATGTTGGCAAAATTTAATGTTAAAGGATCATTCTTCAAAATCTATGTTTCATATGTCACAGAATAAAGATGACTAACCTCCGAATGAAAAGTCTGCACTGAAATTCAATCACGCGACATGGGCAAAATTTTCCTGAACACAATGAGAAGGGATAAAAATCTGCACTTCAAATAGTGAAATACTTTTGTAGTTAGAGGTGATTGGAGTCTATGAGCTTTTGTGTCACACCTATGTATCTAAAAATAATTTATTTTCATAGATTCTTTCTATTTCTTTACAATGACTGGAAAAAAAAGAAGAGAGAAACAACAGGTATTTCCACTGCAGTATCTATAGACATATAGAGTAAAATAAGAAAAAATAATTAACTGCATATATATATGTGTACCCTGGCAGAATATAACTCTTAAATGTTAATTACTCCTTTCCTTCAATTTGAATTTTTCTTTAAACTATGAAAAATCTCTTAATTTTATAAGTGGAATAAGATTAACCTAAGAAATTGGTATAAGATTAAATCATATCAATTGCAGTTAAGTGAATTTATGTAATCAAACAATAAAATATACAATAAATATGACTAGTAATTTTTGTTCAATCCTCCTTTTTTACCATAGCACAGAATAAAATATATTATTCATAAAAAATATTACATAATAAATTGTTTTTTTACTTTTTATTGCATCTCTCACATAAGATAATTTGTTGGGCTGACTATCACAGAGAATGTCACTCAAGTACCTACAATAACATAAATTTTAAATTAAAAAGCAAGTTAAGGCAATACTTCCAACAAATAAAAAAAATTTCAAAAAAATATTGTAATATTAATGCAACTTTCATAGTTAAAAAAATCTCACACATCAAAATTAAATGCTTAAAAAATAGCTTTTAGTGCATATTTGTCCAGATTAATCTTAATGTATAAGGGCAGAATTTTATTTCACACTTGAAGGAAAATGAATTTGGCCTGACACTTAGTAAGACATTCTTATGTTTGGTAAACAAACAACAAACTATGAACAATTATACTAAGACGGAAGAAAAGCTAACAACTTTTTAAAAACTGAATCAACTTTTCTAATTTATTTTAAAGTATTTATATACTAATTAAAAATATTGATTCTTAGTCTGGTCTTTGCAAAATTTTGAAAGAATTTAAATAAACTGGTCAAGATGGAAGACTAAAGTAAGCATATAGAGTATATTATATTAATTTCCAAAAGGTAATAATGTTATCAATAGTGCACAGTTGTCATCATTCTGAGTTTAAGAAATCAGTACCACCACTGATGTTTTACAGGTAATATTTTACTTTAAAAAACATAAACATATACATATATTGTTTAAAAAGGAAGGGGAAAAAGAAAATAAAAAGAAGAAAACATTGTTTTTAATTTGTAGACACATGATTATATTATAAACCAGGTTAGAAGAAGAATTTATATTAAAATAAACAGAGGTTTAAAAGTAGATTTGTTGCATACCAATACATAAAGAAAATGTTTTTAATTAATAAAGGAAAAGGTGGGGAAGATGCTATAAAAATTTCATCTCAGTGGTTCCATCTGATTAATATTATATCAGACTAACACATTCTTCACATTTACCAAACAGAATTTGACTATTAATTCACATTATAGCACTCATTAATTTTCATAAAAGAATTGAAAATTTATAAGTGTTTGATTTTAGAAATAATAATGATGATTATATTATGGATTACTGCAAAATTAAATATTAAGTAAAATTAAAATTTGGTAATTAAATCAAATAACATACATCTATAAATATTCATACAATATTTTAATATTTCTTTGGCGATTTAACCAATTATGGTATAAATTTTACCTTTTTCGTTACTTTCTTTAATTACAAAGTAAATATATTTTGAAACATCTTCAAGACTATAATTTCTAAACAGAAATAAAATTGTGTCTACTAAAATTTTTATTGTAATATAAGTCCATTTTTCCCCACCAGCCTCCAGCAAAAAGCTTACCCTCACTTTCTTTAAACTTCATTGTTCCATACAATAGCAGCTAAAGCAATCTAAAATACAGATATTCATGAAATTTCATTTCAGAGTTGGAAATGCTTTGAAATATACATTTCTTGTTAGTTTATATTTTTGTTGAAAGAAATGTCTTTGATATTTCATAAGATGATATTTCATAAGATGAAATATATTAATCAAAATCGTTAGAAAACAACAGGTAAATTTGTTGCATACAAGAAAAATTGTTGTATAATCCAGTCTATGGACTGTAAACCAAGACAAAAATTAAATATGTAATTTAGGCTTTGCAAAGATATCCTAAAACTGGTTTAAACTTTATTATATCAATAGACAGAAATAATATGCAATTTATGGAACATAGATGTAAATAACACCGGTAAAAACAAGAGTTTTGACGGTTTTCTTCAACCAACACTTTAGCGCGAACATAATTTTTCATACCTGAATTTTCAGTAACATTTGCCTGTTAGTAACATTCATTTTCAGTACATTCACCTGTTTTAAGATGGGAAGCAATGTTACAAACATGAGTTGATGCTTCCTTGCACATGCTTCTTATAAAGAAAAGATGGATTTTACAGAGATGCCACTGTTAACAAGAGTTTACAATGATGCCTTCACCTTGATAAGGCAATAAACTTGGTGTGAAACCACCCTTTAAGTAATTAAATTTGTCAATTACTTATTAATTAAGTAATTAAATCGGTCATCCAAAACAGTCATTAAGTAGAAAATTTCAGCTCAATTGAGTGTTTAAAATGAGAAAGCTTTAAAGTTTTGACCCAGATATAATTACAATGTGAGAAGAAAACCCATTAATAAATGTAGACAATACACTGACACTTTAAAATTATTTACAAAATATCAAAATAAAAGAATACAATAAAATTTAAAAACTATAACTGGTTTTAGATGCATCTGAGATGGTGAATATAAAACATGCATCAGTAAACTGTATTTTATCTACACTCTCAATTGTTGACCTAAATGTCTGGATCAAAAGTCAGTATATCTGGTTCAAGGAAAGCATTTAGTAAAAATTCAATTTAGAAACACTATACATGTAAAAAGAGAGAAGAAAAGTAATCAATATATTAATCAAATATAAATGGAAATGAAATAAAATAATCTTAATACTAGAAAGATACAGGAGTGGATTATCCACAAATGAATTTAAACGACATTTTAACCGTATTTATTCTTTTATTTCTTTTTGTTCACTCATTTTCCCAATTATTCATAAAGATAAGGTAGAAAAATTGTTTTGCTCATTAATATCGACATCTTATAAGTGTTTATATCCAGAAAGGCTGGCTGTATTGTGACTGCCAAGCACAAACATAGTATTCTATGTTGCATTTTCAATTAATTTGTTATATGCTAACTGTTTGACTTTCACTTTCAAAAATGTGATAAAAAGAGACAAAGTACATGGCAAGGAGGACAAAGATCTGTTGGTTACATTTAATTTGTTAAGAGGTTATATCGAATATGATTTGATGACAAGTATAAAAGGTGATAAGAGTTGAAGAACAGCTGCTGGTTGGTAATGAAATCTTTTCAGATTGAATGCTATTTATAATTACTTTATCAATTACAAATTTATTTCATTGATGTTCTCCATTTGTAGATATTACTTCTCCACAGAATGTCACAAAGAACCATTGGTAAAGAAATCTGTCAGAAACATAAATTTTCAGCTACAAAACATACCTGAAATCGATTCTGGTTCAGATAAAATTGATTTTTCTGGATCAAGAGTATAATCCCGAAGACCAAAAGAAGTAGATCAGAGAAAAGTGAGAACTATCATCTCAAATGATCAGAATGAGGTAATGTAGAAGTAGCTAAAGATGGGATGAGTGTGAGTACACCTTTGATTATCTTTCTGTTGACAACGGCAGCAGCATACTGAAAGAAGTTCCTGAAGAACCATTTGCCATTAGCATGTAACTATTGAACTTTATCAGTGCTTGGAGGTCATAAACTAAAATATTCTATCACGCTTTAAACAAAATGATGCGAAGCTCAGCAAAGTTTACAAAACTTACATTGAGTATATCTTCAGAATAATTGCATGCTCTATTTCATTTTACCAGTGGAGACCATTATCAATCTGTGGTCCAAGACATGGCCTCTGTCCTTTTCTAATGAATACTGCCCTAGATATACATTCAAGAAATTGAGGTTTAGAGATTTTGGTATTAAGTCAACAAAATCCAAGAGACCAAATAGATAAATTTGCCACAATATTAGTTTGGAACTTGTCTATTGAAACTGTCTTTATAAACCAAGATAGGTAATGGTGGATGAGCAACTATTTTCAAGTAAAGCACGTTGCCCATTCACAATATAGGGATGCATATAAACCAGACAAGTTCGGGTATTAAATTTTGGCTAGTAGCTGATGTTCAGTCAAAATATTTGTTGAATGGCCTTCCAAATTTAAGAAAAGATAAAGTAGACCTAATTTGATACTGTCGGAGAACATGGTATGCCCTTCTAATCAATAAGAAATATAACAACTGACAATTATCAGCATCTTTAAAATAGTTAAAATTAAGAAATAAAGGATTTAGTCTTGGTACATTAAAACACCCAAAGAAAGAAGTACCTAATAATTCAAGCCTAAAAAGGGAGAGCTTATTCAAGCAAAATTCTGAAGACTTATTAGACATCACCTTTGACTGCTTATCAAGGAAAGAAAGAAAAATGTTTCTGGAGAAGTACCTTACAACCTACACTGAAATTGAAAGCAACTTAAAAGCAAATCACTGAAGGTTGTTAAATTTACACCATCAAAATATAGATGTGCTCAGATGGCACAAGAAAGTATACTACCAAATTGAATTTGATTTTGGCCAGTACAAGTTTTTCAATATCTTTTGATTTAGGTGCTATCACGCTCTGGGTATTTTATATAAACTATAAGGATTCCGATTATACTTTGAATCCAGAACATGAACTCCAGAAAATTGTGTTTCTACTAAATTTTCACATTTGAATTTCTCCTAGTACAAATGATGCAAGTTATTCAGTCATAAACAAAAATAATGCCAAATTGATTGATGCCAATAAGACAAATGACCATTTCATGATTGTAAAAGGTATGTTTATGATCCTGCACAAGTAAAGTTTAGTGTTTAGACTGAACTAAAGACAATGCACTATCCAAAATATTTATGTTTTCAATCATGTCTATTAGTAACTATTAAATGTGACAATATCAAATAATTTGTGTAATTCAAATATTAATATTCCATTGAGTAGTGTGCTTTATTTTGTATTTATTATAGTAATTTATGAATAATGATTATATACATTGTAATATCTTGAATATGAAACAAATATTATAAAATAAAGCATGAGCAGAGTCCGTAATAAATGCAATATAAATAACAAATTTATTAATTGAAGGTGTTGTGGAATTTATTTCAGCAAAATATCTCGGGTTAAAAAAGCAGTTTTTATTTGTTGAACAAAGTGGTCAAAATGACCGCTTCTCGTCTTTCTAGGTATACGTAAAATGCTGTCTTTCTAGAGTTAAAATGATTACCTGGACATAATTTTTTTTTAAAAAAAATTTATATTGCTTGGAATATTTCTAATACTCATAAAATATTAACATTTAATTTTTATACTATAAGTGCAAAAGGAAATGGAAAATTTGTAATTATTTTATGTTAAAAATATGTCTCTCAACAAACCTTTAAATCAATAAGGAATCCTTCAACTGGCCTATATGGATTATACACAGATAAATCAAAGTTTAGTTGCTGCATTAAAAGAAGCTCATGGTTTAAAATGATTTCTGTAGCTTTGTCTCTATCACCTTTCACATTTGCAACAAACTGAGAGATGCTAACATTGAATTCTTCAACTTTAGAAGCCAAATACACACACGTCACCCTGGAAAAAGAAATCAAATATTTAATTATCATCACATTTTTTTACCAATTAATAAATTACTGCAAAAGTAGAGAAAAATCTTACGTAAATCTTCTACACTTTCTGAATGAGCTTGAAAATATCTTATTTTGACTATAAGTTCAATGGATTCATCTCATACTGGGAATATTATTAAAAAATCTTGTTTTTAAAAAAAGTAAGTTAATTTACAATTGCCTACATTCTTATGATTTAAATTGTCTTAAATTTTGAATTTTGCTTATCGTTGCCATACAATATATGATAAGCTGAAATGGTAATGGCACTAAAATTAGTCACATTACTTGTGCAATAGCCACTTATAACAAAATTCACATATATATTCAAAATGTTGAAAATTTGAAAAAAAGATACAAATAATGATTTTTACAAAAATAATAAACCACATAAGATATTCCCCTGTTTCAGCCTTTCTTGGTTTTGTTTTAATGCAAGATGAGAAGATTATTTTAATATATAAAAAAAATCTAAATATTCAAAATGATGTTTAACACATTATACTCATTCAATTTTCAGAAGTGTTTTAAAAATCAAATAGATTAAAATTTTCTAATAAATACATTAATTTATTAATAAAAAATACAAGGAATGCTTTTTTTGCGTTATGGCTCAAAATAATAATTATTTTGTTGCCTATTTTTTTTGCAAATATGAAAGTATTCAGCCAGGTTTATTGAATATTTCCAATCCTATCAAGAACCATGATTGATTGATTGTTCATTTATGTTGCATTTAGAAGCAACACAAGAGCAATTGGCAATAGATTTCATAATTTCGAACCTTGGTTAAGTGATTAGGATGACACCTGCGCTGGTACCTCCCTCTCCAAACTTCCACACCATGCCAAAGGGAGGGCTTGGAACCTGAATGTTTAAATAAGCACCAGCCCTGCTACATGGCAGATCTTGAGTGGTATCAGGACTCAAACCCACGTTCACTAGACTACAGCAGCCACCCTTTCAAGAACCAAAGATACTTTATAACGAATCATTTTTGGAGAAATATTTATATGATGATTTTATAAATGTGGTAAAAGCTGATTAAAAAGCAAAAATCAACTCTGAAAACATCTTAAATTTAACATTTTACAAGTAAAAAAATTGAAATACAGTCAAATCCCTTAAAAACATGGTTCAATAGTACATGATTCTGCTTTCCAACATTTCACTACAGTTCCTTAGATAAACAATAATTTGAGATACCAGTCCTAGATATAGTAGCATTATTATTTTCATTTTTCTTTTTATGAGATTCAGAATAATCTTTTGTTTATGTGATGTCACAACTTCTTGTTAAGAGCAAAAATTTACTACATTTTCTCCTTTATATTTTACATACCATGTTACAAAAATTTCTGGGTGAATGAGATTGAAATCAAGTCCAACTTGGATGATGACAACAAATGACACTTTATTCACAAATCTTTGGGTTAACATACAAGTAGCAAAGCTTGGACAATACCAGTACAAACAGAAAACAAAGGACTTGTACAGATTAGTGATACAGGCACAGATACAAAAACAGCATTTTTAAGGAACAGTTACAGTTATATCAGCAATGCCCAGCTCACCAGCTTATTAGTTCTCATTGCACACAGCAATCTCCACAGCAATGCCCAGCTTATTAGTTCTTATTGAACAGCAATCTCCACAGCAATACTCTGCCCTTCCAGGCTAGGCTCCAGCAACTTATGGGATATATATACTTCTCTGTAAATTCACCTGGCACACTCCACTTCCAAGTGCCAACAGCTTCCAGTCGATTTCCTAATCCATCTTCTCAACAGAGACTTCAAAGACAGACTAAGGCTCTTGGTGTATTTTCCCTCTTCCAGCCAGGTATGACATAACATGAGGAAATTCAGAAAAAGTCTATAAATTTCATCATTGTGGAGATATCAACTCCATTTGAGTTCCCAAAAGAACTTCTCATTTGATGCCAAGTTTCTCACCACATTGCCAAGGTTAAGGGGTCATTGCTTAACATTCCTTTGGTTGACTCAGGATCTGTCCATAAATGTTTCTTTTCCTTCATAAGATAGCAGTTGAAGGGGAGCACCTTCTCATGTTCATAACAATCCATTCCTCAGAAAGTAAAATGTTCCGGTTTTGATTAAGTGTTTTTTTTTTTTGTAAAAGATTATTTTCAAGCTCTTGCAAGTTCAGCCCTTTCGTAATGTTCACATTTTAAGACTAACAAAAATTACATAGTTTTGTTGAAGTGTGATCAACTATTGAGAATGATCAGGAAATGAACAGATGAAGATAAAGTTAAAGATGTTTTACATGAAGAGGTGTCTGATAATGTGAAAGAGAAAAAAAGGTATAATATCATACATCCTAGGGCTCTCAAAAAGCAACATAGAACATACTAAGTTATTTTGAGCAAAAAGAATCTTGGATACAGGCACAACAAATAAGATCTGCCATATATGAGATTTGGAAGAAACAAAATGCCAGTAAAAAACAACCCTCCATTAAGGATTGGTTGATAATACAACAAACACATTTTTCTTTAAATATGTTAAATGTTATTTTATTAAATATTTTTTTTTAATAAGGCAATTTCAAGATCATTAATTATTTTTTTGAAGTAACAAGTTACTCTGTAATTAATCGCAAATGTTAGTAATGCAGAAAATTCATATTGGTTTCATTTTATTAACATTACACTAGCAGCAACACGAGGGCTATTGGCGATGGACCTCGTAATTTTGAACCTCAGTCAAGTGATGAGGACAACACCCGAGTTGGCACCTCCCTCTCCTAACTTCCATACCACACCAATGGGAGACTTTGGGCCCCGACAGATTTAACGTTCACCAGGCCTGGCTACATGGCGGGTCTTTAGTGGCATCAAGGCTCGAACCCATGACTCGACAAAAACTACCTTTTGCGAATCTGCAGCCATGATCACTAGACTACAGCGACCATGAAAATTCATATTGACATTGGAACATATTACCACTCAATTTATATAAATTATGTAGCTTGTAATTCACATAATCTGTGGTTTCACAACCATAGATCTTGACCAATGTGTGTTAATGGAGACAAACTATATTAATGTCAAAAATGCAACTAAAAATTTTTCAGCATGGCTATAAAGTTATACTCTATAATAAAAATGTACTGAAAAACTCTTTAGTAAAACTAGACTAAAATGTACTTCTTAAGTTATTTTATGAGGAAAAATAAAATACTTAGAGGAGATAGAACTATAAATAACTTAATAAAAATAAAATATACTTACACTATATCTTTAGGATGATAATCCATAACAGAATTATTCAAATAGAATCGTTTGAAATATTGAAAAGAGCATCCCTAAAATAAATGTATTTTAATCAATTGCAAATTCAAATAAAAAAATAAATAAAACTCAATATCTTTGTTCACTAATATTCTTTTGGATATACTTCACACACTTCAAATTTGAAATGTTAGAAAATATATAAATTTTAAGGAAAATGTGGTACAGCAAATTTAAGACATATTAAATCATTTTTACAATAGGGGAATAAAAAGTAGAAATGTTGTGATGTACAGCAATGAATTAAAAAACAATATGTTAAGGCGAATGCTTACACTAAAGCTTAAAAAAAAATTAAAAAAAAAAAAAAAAAAGTAAAATCGTTAACCTTTGCATTAGGAGTAAATTTCTCAGAAACTATATATACATATATATATAAAAATATTGAACACTGAAACTTTTGTGACACCATATTTTATTAACAATTTATATTTGAGCAAATCAAATAATTTCGTCATGATTCTAGACTTTATTCATACATTATTATTACTTTCAATAATTATGAATTTGCTTAAAATATTACACAGAAAGAATAAATTTTAATTCAATACAAATATGTACAGAAATTGTGCACAGAAACAATTACTTGGAATAAAAAAAAAAGTGAAATAATCCTACATTGATTAATTGTTCATTTATGTCACACTTAGAAGCAACATGAGGGTTATTGATGATGAACCTTATAATGTTGAACCTCGGTCAAGTAATGAGGACAATACATGAGCTGGCACCTCCTTCTTCAAACTTCCACTTCGTAGTGAATTTACTTCGCTGGAGCACCTAGCTTATTATAGCCATATCTCCATATCTGAGTTAAACCTGATAATATCTATGCCCAAGTTTAATTTGGATGCTTATAAATTAGAAGATGGAGGAAGTTAAAATTTATTGCCTGTGAAAGTTAAAAATTTAAAGGATATTAAGTATATAATGAATTAAAAATAAGATACTAAGTGCTATGATCATAGGGGTGGGGGAATACAGGGTGATGGCGCTCGTCCAATCAGGAGGCAGCTGCTCATTTCAATGAAGTTCTGACTTGGTAATCTCCGTCCTCACCTTACGGGGGGAGGGAGCTTTCCTATTGGTTGTTAGGAATGGTTGTTAAAGTCTATGGGTTTAGTATACTAAGTTTTCAGGGAGTGCTGCTGCTGTAGTTTCTGATTTCCTGAATAGATAAGTTAGGGTGGCTTAAAAGGTTGTTGTTGAAGGTTTCAGCTATTGTAGTAATATAATTTTGAATTTTTGGGATATTTAATGAGGTTCTTACATCATCGTTTCTCATAAACCATCTGTCTTTAGCTATTGTTCTAATAATATTATTTTGTAAAATTTCAATTTTATTAAAGAGGGTTTGAGCAGTTGTATACCAGATTGGACAAGCGTAGGTAATGATTGGTCGCAGATAAAGTGCATAGACAAGCAACTTGTATCAGAAATATATTCAACACTAAAACTAATAAACTTACTACAACATTTTTTGGCATAGGTGGTTGAAACTTCAGACAAAATTTATGCAAAATAGACTCATAATGTTTGTAAAGTACTCTTTCTTCTTGAGCAGTTAGAAAAAATTTCTTGATGGAATCCTCCTAAAAAGAAAAATGTCTTATTTTATGAAAGTATTTTTGCAATGGTCAAGGAAATTCAAAAAAAAAAAAAAAAAAAAAAAAAAGGAAATTTTTTAAAAATTTTTGTATAACTATTTACAAAATTATATTCTTCACATTTTACATAAAATACAGTCTTGGGTTTACATTAAATTCCTGCAAAAAATCAGAAGGATAAATGTTTGAAACTGAAAGAAGCATTTCAATAATTACAGCAAATTTACTTTAACTATTTTTTCTTCAAGCATTATTTGGAAAAACTTTTTTTTAATAACAAGTCAAATATGTAAAATTTTTAGCATTTAAAATTACAATGTTTAGTCTTTTTAAAATAATCATATAGAAATTTTCTTTGATGTTTTATTTACTTAAATACATGTATTTATTAAATAAAAATTAATAAAAAGAAGTTGAAGAATTTGGAAATATACCCCCCTCCTCCTTTTAATAATTTCAAAACTAAAACAAGGAAGGTCCATGTATATTACAATTTTTAAATGCAGTTCATTGTTGTATTCTGCATCTGGAAAAGAGGGAAAAAAATCTTTTTATCTACAAATCAACTACTTTTTAACATATTCCTTTGAAAATTTTTATGAAAATATTCCACCGAATTTGTATAAATTGAAAATTGTACACATAAAAAAAAATTGTTTAAGTCCATTCTAAAATTTAAAAAAATTAATAATCCTAATTTTAGATGGAAAGAAATTATTCGTTAAAATTTACAATTTTAATAGTTTTCCAAAAACTAGTAATATATTCAAAATTTGTCTCCATAAATGCAAACAAACATTATTTAAAAAAAATTTAAAATCAAAATTAATAAGTTTTTTAGCTAATATTTTTTAAATGTTTGCACTCTTAAGCATTTTTAATAATATCAAAATTTCTGTACACAAATGACTGTAATATATACCACAAATGTAGGTCTTGAATTCCTTGTAATGTTTTAGAACAGTTTTTAGAATGCAACAATTTAAAGTGTGGGGGGGATGAAAAATTCTAAATGGGGGGGGAATGAGCTTAAAGGCTTAACACGTTGAAAGTCACAAACAATAATATTTTCTTGGCATTTAAAAAACTATAGATGCATAATTAAGAGAATCCTGATTAAGACAGTTAATATAAGTTAGTTTAATCACTTTTAAGGTACCATTGGATGTTGTTAAAGATTTGCAAGCCACTTTACAACTTCTTGTCATCTATCACGTTTCCGCTTCCATAATTTTTAATTGTTTCAGTGGCTTGATATATGATTTAAGAGCACCTTTGATTCAATAATGGCATGGACTTCTAGATGGGCAATTCAAATCTGCCTCAAAAAATTGGCAGTGCCAGTCGAGTTCAATGGCTTAAAAACTAGATGTGACTATGCTGTGCCAAACTAGGTGTAACAGTGTTCTAGACTTAAGACAAATTGGGGAAAAAAAGGTAAAACTAATAGACAAGAAGGGTTGAAAATTGCGGATTGCTATAGGTCCTAGGGTAGGTCACCAGTGTTTTTCAAAAAACTGTACACCTAATGGATAAGAAGATAACTAGGATGCCACAGGTCACGATTCCCAAACTTTACTAAAGAAAGTAAGAACCTGAAGGACTTCCTCAAAAAAGATTGGTAGAATGCAATTCCATTGCAAATTACTTTAGTCTTGATAGGGATACCACATTTATGCATTACAACTAGCGATGCGAGTGATCAGAACATCAAAACAGACCTGCTAACTTGACAAGATTTCCAACCATGTCAAAGGTTGACATGGTTGGTCATTCCCTTTTACATTGAATCTCAATGACATTCAATGTAAAAGGGAATATATATCAATCACAGTAACAGCTCAGAAAAGCAACCTTCTCTAAATGTCATTCAGAAAGTTCCACAACAAGAATATTTTTCTCTCTAAAAAGGGTGTCTAAAACCTAGCAATTACAAGAATAAAAGTACCCACTAAGTGACCCAAATAGGAATTCTTTTCAGGATCAATTGAGATATTGCATCTACAGATTTGCAAATTACCTGTTCAAATCTTTCCCAAAAAGACGATCATCAACAGCCACCACTTTCTGTACAGAAAAAGGAATCTGAAGTCAATCCTTGAAAATTAGTATGATTTTTATTACAATATTTTCTTTCAGAGGATTAATCAAATTAGATTTATAGGTAGTGGATACATCAGTCAAGCTTCCTTTATTCTTACATCCTAATGTAACATTTCTCTTTTTCTGATTAAACAAGCTTTTATTTCCTAATTTTCCCCACATGAATAACATATTCATGCTTTACTAAATCAATGTTAAGTGCACATACTTGCATATTCTATAAAGTTGAAAAAATACTTGAATTACCCCAGCACCAATCACTTCTACTTACCTAATTCCTGATGGTGGCTGCTTAATATGCCATTTATTGCCTCCCACCTAAAGTTCTGATGTTTCTTTGACAATCACTAGACTAGCCCTCATTCCAGATATAAAATTCAATGGTGTTTTTTGATTGATTGTTTATTAACATTATACTAAGAAGCATAACAAGGTCTATTGGTAATGGACCTAGTAATTTTGAACCTCGGTCAAGTGAAAAAGACACCTGAGCATGCATCTTCCTCTTCAAACTTTCACACCTTACCAATGGGAAGACTTGCAGCCTTGACAGATTTAACAAGCATCAGCCCAGTTACACAGTTGATCTTTAATGGAATTGGTACTCAAACCTCCAACTTAAAGGGCATAATTCATTTCAGGAAGAGTTTTAGCTTTCACAACCATATTCAATCTGTTCTTAAATATACTATTTTAAAGGAATAATGATAAAAGCTTAAATGTTTTGTTAATGTATCAGAATAAATGCTACATAAATTTGTAATGTATGACAATTTACAATACATGATTTTCATGAGAAAGTATAGTCTTATCTGAAGAATTTACACTTTCAGAAAAGCTTTATTTAGTACATAAGTTAAACAACTTTAAAGGATTAATTTTGAACAGTTTGGTCACTAGAATTTTCCGAAAAGCAATATTAGTTCAGAAACTTTAAATAAGCTATTTGCTTTTATATTTTTAAGTACACAGTATTTCTTCACAAATGAGGTTTTTTTTGTGAAGAAATACTGTGAAAACAACCTTTTCCTCAAAACTAATAGTATTAAGAAAGAAACTTCACAATCTGATTGTTTGTAATTCATGGAAGGTGAGAAGCAGTCAAATTTGAACAACTGCCATAACATGTTTTGCTATATCTTTTAATTCTATTTGAGGTGTAGCTTTCTAAATTAAGTGTCATGTAAGACAGAATAAAATTTCTAATTTTTTTAATTAATTTTTTTGAGTATTGTTCCTTAATATTTTAAAAAAAATTCTTACTATTTTGATGATGAAACAAAATGTAGTATTCAACACAATGCTCTGAAAATCTTTGAGCTTGGGTTTTCAAAAACATATAATTTCTTATTTATTTATGTAAAAAAAACAATAAGAAATACAAATTATATTAATTTTTAAATACCTTAAGACTACAGTTAACAGAAGAGTAATGCTCTAAGATATGCAAGTTTAATATTCACTAAATATTGACTTACATTCATTCCTTTAGAACGCTCCCTAATAAACTTCAGGTTGGCATTTTCTCTTCTTTTATTTAACTCAGAACTACTCCGGAACATCCAAGATTTTGCTTGAGCACTTGTGCTGAACATATTGGCTAGTGTAAAATATACATATAAAAATATTACAAAATTTGAATCATACAGATTTAGTTACAAATTGTATACTAATAAAAAAAAAACTAGATAAAAGATAAGATACATATTTTTTTTTTGAAACAAAGTACATTTTTCATTCAATTTTTGTTACATCTTTCAATAATCTGATACTTGTTAATATAATACATACTCATCATTTTACTCAACTATGAAAATGTATAACATAGATAAACAAAAATCAGTTTTTTATTTTTTCATAAATTTAAAGCTAATATTTCAATGGATACACTCTTATGTATATAAAAATGATAATAGAAATTTAAAGTTGGCTCTTACTTTTGTTAAATAAAGGATATGTAACATAGGTTATTACACATGCAGTTTAGGAGATAGTACAATAAAATGTTAAATTTACCTGTAATGTATTTTCACATATTTTACAAGGCAGAACAAATTAAGTGTATTAATTTAAGTACATTATTACATATTTTTGCATTTTTAAATTGATCAGTGTCTTTGTTGACGAACCAACAGCAAATAGCAAGTATTGCTGCATTCCATTGTGATCGATAATGAGAATTCGGTAAGATACTGAAAAGCATATTCAACAGTAAGTTTTATTTATTTTTATTGTCAAAGAATACTGTTTTTAAGCTCACCCTAAAAAGTCACAATTCCTCTTGTTTATGATGCAATTCTAAAAGATACAAGGCTTGGAATATCATTTTGAAAGTATATTTCACCTCTTTTCTCAAGGCTTTATTCTTACTAAATAAACTCCATGACCAAATTATGCATAAGGTCAATCAACTCTATTTGCATAATCATATGAGGCTCTGAATGTTTCTCCAATATAATGTAATCCATATCTGTTTCATTTTCAAAATGATAAGATTTCATGCATTCTTCATTAATTAAATGATAGTTAACAAGTGGCATTAGAACTGTGAGGTACTGACCTTATTGCAGAATCAATGCTGAGATACTGAATATAATTCTACCTCTTAAAATTAATTTTTTTTGCTGTTGGAGTCATACAAAAATAGCAATCCTCAAAATCATCTCAAGGATCCCTCCACATCATTGATATGGCAAAAGCATTGCAGCCTCCTATCCTTTGATCTACTTTTGAAGTGGGTAGAATAGCATTCACAACAAAAGTATGATGTCCATAGTTTATCCTGCTTTCTAGTTTCACATTCAAAATAATTTCTTCAGGCAATTTTCATTAATTAAGTCACACTTCTTCTGAGAGTAATGCTTAAAAATTTGTCACAAGTATAACAAAAACTAGGACTAGAATTAACATATGACACATTTTAAATGATTCATTCATCAACTTATTAAATTCTACATTAACTAATTATTTATTTCAAATTATCAGAAAAATCTTTATGATGTCATAGTGCTTGACAAAGCTCATCTTTGTGGGTGCCTAGATGTATTACATCACTCACTTCCAGGGTCATTTGTTTGTAGAAATAAAGCATTTTAAAAGGCAATAATATAATGTCATGCAATACATTTAAACATAGATATCTCAGAAAAAAAAAAAAAAAAAAAAAAAAAAAAAAAAAAAAGCACTTATGAACATTTACTGAACTCTCAAAGATATAGTTACTTAAATTTGTTAAAATTCCTAAGAAAAATTTGTTTACCAGAGTAATTTGAAAAAAAAAAAAAAAAAAAAACAGACATCTTCTCTTAAAATAGTCCTATCCTCAAATCTTTGCACTGCATGTTGTTTTAGAATAAAACCTGTATCCAATATGTATTTGACCAATTACTTAATAGCAAAGTCCTTTTTGAAATTTCAGCTTCTTAACCTGGTAGCAGTTATACATAAAATTTTACAGTCATTTGGAACATGCTATCTATAATTATACTTTCAACAATGTTTTGACACAAATTATTTTACAAACTTATTAATAGACAAAGCATTTCACTTATTAAATGTTTTATGCTTAAATGATGAAGCCATCACTAAAATCAATAATAATAGTTTTTCTATTTTTTTAAGTTTAATTTTTATTACCGCAACACAATTGCTATTGGCGACGGACCTCGTAATTTTGAATTTCGGTCAAGTGACGAGGACGACACCTGAACTGGCACCCCCTCTTCTAACTTCCACACCCCACCATCGGGAGGACTTTGGCCCCCGACAAGTGTAAACGTGCATCAGTCTCGACTACACGGCGGGTCTTTAGAGGCCAAGGATTTAACCCGGGAAAGAACGAAAATTGCCAGCCACAAATCCGAAGCCATGACCACTAGGCTACCACAGCCACATCAATAATATGATAGTGAAACCATTAAAGTAAAAACTTCATATACATATAAAACAAATTCATGGATACTATTTACTAAAGTTTTTATACAATTACTGTATTATTCACAAAGAGGAAATATTTAATTTCATTGAACAGAATCATGTTGAACACAATTCAAGGAACGTTGTATATTTCCCCCTTCCTCCCTCTCACCCGTATATGCCCACCTCTAATTTTACAGTCCCGTTTGAGGTTACTGTTCCAGTTAAAAATGTCCCCTTCAGGTGTTTTCATACACATTTAAATATTGTGATTATACCATTCTATTACATATATTATCTTTTTTTTTATACAAATTATATTGATATATATTCCTTACATATTAAAGTATAATATGAAATATGGAAAAATTTTCTATTCTTTGATTCAAAAGGAACTATTGATCTTTGATTTAAATGATTTATGTAATGGAAAGTTATACAACACATTTAGTATTCTTTGACATATAAAAATTTAATAAGAGTCTGCAATAGAATAAAAAATGTGTATGGTTTGGAGGATGTTCCACAATTTTTCCATCATTTTTATTTTATAGGATGTTGTAATGAATATACATTTTCATGTTAATTACTAATGTGACATAGATTCTCTTGTTTACTAGGGAAAAAAAAATAATGGTCAAATAGAAAAATATTAAGTTGCTAACATAGCAGTAATGAAAAAAGTATAACAGATGAATACAGTGTGTACTGCAGCTTCATTTGATTAATTTGTTTCTTTGTCATATACACAATATATTATTAAAGTTTGAATAATTGATTTTTGATTAATGTTGCACATGGAAGCAACACAAAAGCAAAAAATTCTCAAAATTTTGAACCACAGTCAAGTGATGAGGATGACATTTGAGCTTGTGTGCACTCCACTCACCAAAATCTTATACCATGACAACATGAGGCTTTGGAGTTTAGACAGATTTAATTACTTCAGTCACATTACGTAATGGATCTTATGTGGAATAATGACACAATGGAACATCATCAATCATGAGCTATCCCTGACAATCACATATGCTTAGTTTGTGTGTGAAGGGAATATTCATAATTCAGCTGTGCAAAAAAGATCAACATATTGTTCTTAATATTTTAGAATGAATCTTCTTTAACCCTCTGACTTCTCATCTGACAAAATAATAAAATATAGGAAAATTAAAACATTCTTGATTTGCATTGGCATGTTTTATTGAGGAATGCATATTAAAGTTTACTTGCAAAATTTAAGGGGGGCGGGATAACAACTAAAAGGGATTTTTCTGATTACAATTACTCAACCTTAATAAAAAAAAATGCACACTTCAAATATGTATTGATTAGGATACATAAAAAAAAAAATAACACGAACGATACTAACAAAGGTCCTCATAATTTTCAACCACGGTCAAGTGACGATGACTACAACCGAGTTTATATCTTACACTCCTAACATCCGCAAAATATAAATTTGAGAACTGTTGAGTCTCGACAGCTTTGACGGGCCTCAGTCAATAAAAACAACATGCAATGATTACTTAAACTTAAGCAACGAATTAAGAAAGTAAAAATACGAACTCAGATCACTAACTAAATTACTTGCACGTGCTCATGAACCAAATAAGCAAGATAAATTATTTATAATTAGGAACTTTATTAAACAAAAGAAATTTTCTTGTATTTTTTTGTTTGCATTTAAACCATTAAGTACTACAATCTGAAATCAACAAAATATGAAGCCCATGACATATTGTACTGAATAATACACATAGATATCGAACATTTAAAATTCTGAAAAAAGGATCACCATAAATTTGTTGAAATCTTGTAATGTGCGCTAATATCCCCCCTTTTTTTAAATATACTTTTCTTCAGGTCAATACATATGCATCAACGCTAATAATTCAACTTGATTGAAATTCGTGTTGTTTACAAAGTCAAATTCAGTTCATTTCAGATTCTTTATTCACATTACAACTGATATCATGGACATAAAATTTAATTCTATAAATATTGTAATTTTAAAAAAAAATCCATTTTACAAAAATTAATTTAAAAAAAATCGAGAAAACAGAAACAATGATAATTCTGAAATTTTAAAGATATATCTTTTTTTTCTTTGTTGCGCTTTTCATACAGCCTTTGCTATGAAAGTAACAGAGAAAATAAATATTTTGATGTTTTCCAAATTAAAAAGACAGACTCTTTAGTTTTGGTATCAGGTAAGTATTTTTTCATTTTATTAAAGACAGTGAAGTATAATTAAAAAGGGCAGTTGTATCTTTATTTTATTCAGATTCTAATCGCATATTCACAAAAGCTCTCACAGATAGGAAAGCTTGATGTGAAGAAATTATATGCGAATCGTATCTAATATTACCACATTTCGGTGAGCTATTTCTTAAATTTTTATTCAGAATTTTTAATTTTGAAAACTGAAATTTATTTATATTTCTAGATACATTTGAAATCTGTTTTATTTTAATCATCTAAAAGAATCCTCTAAATTTGTTTGATTTTATTAATAAGTATTATTACTATAAATATTTTCGTCATATTTTTCTAAACAACACTTTTAAATATATCAGTGTTTTTTTAATTTTCTTGTGTGATAGTGATTTAAAAAAGTATATTATACATAAACGATGTTTTAAAAAAGTTGCCAAATTTCATATCATTAGAAAATTATTTAATCATATAATATCATGAATTATTAATCATATAATAAACTATTCAACATTTCTCAAAACTTAATCATTGTGTGCTTCATTGAACATCAAGATAAAGTAACCTGATAGGTTTTGTTATTGCATTATAAGATAGGTTTTGAGATAGGTTTGTTATTGCATTATATTAGTCAAATAGGTTTTGTTATTGTATTATTTATCTCATGATTTAATTCAGAAAATAATCAAACTGTTCTATTTTTAATAAGGTAATTGAAATTTATTTCTATTGAACATTAGATTAAGTCCTGTGAGTACATTGCTAAGCATTTGCTTAAATTGACAATAATAAATATGTAAGTTACACATATTTTCTGGTTAGATTAGATTGTGTTTAATTATTAACTTGTTTAATTAATTTGGTGATAACTTTTCTATTATTCAATTTTAATATTCATAGCCACCATTTATTTTTCTGTTAATGCATTAATAGTCAAAATGTACATGAATACTCTAAATATCAGAATCTTTCAGACATTTTGTATCAGTATTTATACTTGGTAACTGTTAATTATCCTATGAATGTAAAATAATTAATATCCCCATCATTTCAAATAAAATTTTATGGTTTTGTAATAATTTTTAGATTAAATAAATAATTTTTTTGGAACTTGTAGGTCATTTCTTTTTAAGTTACTATTTTATAGCTCAACTTGCTTGAAATTTAAACTAAATAATGGCTAATTATCTATAACAGTTAAAATAACACCTTATACATACATAGTGAAGAATGTATTTTATGTTGAGGAAGCAAGACAAAATGAATTTTTGTGTTTCATTCATACTAGTGTTAATAGTAAGCAATGTGTGAGCAAAAGGTATACTTATGCTTAGGATGTTGTTAATAGTTTGGAATTTTTCTAATTTGAATTTTAAGAAATTTCTAGAATTATTCTTAGTAAATTTTTTTAAGAAATATGTATTAAACCTTTCCTTTTGTTTTATTATTTAGCAGTTATGTTTTAAATTTACCATTATTTTAAATTTTGATTGCAGTCTTATAGTGGATTTTTTTTAATCACTTTTGAGTGTAGAACTTCATACTTGAAAGTATTAACAAATAATCTTGTCTATAAACATATTTAAGACTGGAAAATATATTATGATTTTTTTCTCTTCTTTTATACAAAATGCATCTAATTAATTTTTCAATTGTAAATTCATCACAATTTACGCATTAACTGCCATTCAGATTTTATACATTTCAATTCTGTAATAAATCTTAATTTTAGAAATACTATTATTATGATTTTGCAATAGAAATGACTAATATTACTGTATATATCGATTATTTTATGATCCATGCATAAGTTTTTGTGAAGACCATGATAAAGTCTTAAGTTAAAAAGTTTGTATCAAAATTATAAAATATATTTCATGTGTCAAGTACAGAATTTAAGTGTAATTTATAGCTCTTGAAAATATGCATAAACAGTCATGCATATAGATAGTGTTATGACTATTCCCTTCATACTAGGCAGATCTTTAATTGATCGATATTGAATGGTACTTTAAACCTATTTTTTTCTTTTTTCGAAATCTAAGAATTCTAAATAAATGAATGGCCTATTTATTTGATTTACATAGCTGTTTTTGTTCTTGTAATCAACATTCAGTATGTCTCTAATCACTATGGTATTTAACCTGTGTTTTTGCTGGGAAAATGGAGTTGATAGGATTTATGGGTTCAAGTGAAGTATTGGGTGCCCCTTTGTAATTGGCGACTTTTGGATACAATAAGGATTTGAATGCAGCAATTTAGGCTGCTATAACCTTTCATTACTTTACTTCACTACTTTGGCAATCTCTTTTCTAAGTTGATGTTTTTTTCCGTTGGTCACCAAGGGGTACTTAATACTTCACTTGAACCAGATTTTTGTTACAAGTGAAAAAAAAACATTTTGTGCAATGTCTGCTGTAGAAGTGATATGTTGGCTTTTAAATGAACTTGTAACTATTATGAAAAATTTCCAGAATCTGTGTTTAATGAATTCATTAAATAAGCCACTAATAACAGTGGTTCGTAGATTTTTATCTTGGAAGCTGAATTCATTAGTATAAATCATTCATGGAAGGTCTGTGAAGTGAATTATTCTTGTAAGAGGTACAGTCTATTCTCCATTAATTTTGAGACTGTAAAGTACATTTATGATATTTTTATATGCAGAGTACTTTTTATATGCATTGGGGAAAATTTCTATGTGATATTTGAGTGATGAAGAATCTGTAAACCAATCATCTGATTTTTTTTTGGAGAGAATCACCTGTCCAGCCAATTTTAAAAGCACAATGTTTTGGTTTCATTGTGAAGACCCAATGCAATTCTCAGAGTTTTAGTTTATATTATATTGAAAGTTTTCACCTGATTATCTTACTACTTATTTATAATGTAAAATGTATAATAAAATGTGCTGTAAATGTTATTAATGATTAGTTTCATTAGATCTTCAGCTCTTGTACCATAGTGCTTATAAGCCATATCTTTCAGATCATTAATTGATTTATGATTTTTTTTTGTCAAAATTTGTGTTGACAGGATGAGGGGGCCATTAATTTGTACATTGAAGATTGATGAATCATTCTTCAGTAGAGGTTCACGTCAAGTTTTATTTTCTTTCTTGTAAATAATAATTGCTTCTTATACACTTGAGACTCAGAAGTATGCCTACTTTATGCTAATAAATAATCTTTTTGTATAATTTTTTTTCAAGAGTCATTCACTTCTTCCAGAATTGATTATGGTTAAATCTCATATTGTAGTAACATTGGTAATAATACACCTTACGTTTTGTAGGAATCCGGTTTTGCATATTTCCACTGATTAGTTTGCTCAGTAACCACTGTCTACAAAAATTTGAACTCCTCCTCCCCCTTTCCATGAGATTAGTTTTTAATCTTTCCATGAGATTATGCAAACTGCCGTAAAAAGTACCTATGCATTGAATTTTTATGACTTTTTGAATTATACTTTTTAATGAGTGTTTATTTAGTTATTTATCTTTTTAGATATAAGAAAAAAATCTCGAAAATGGATCGAAATCATCATTATAAAGAAAAGAAACATCATTCATCTCAAGCTCCACGAGCTGACTATCATTATCTCATGGCTGAAATGAGTATGTTCTTTTTTTAAATTGATAATTTTTCTTGTGAATGGTTATTACTATTATTAATCTCTCATTTAAATATATAACATCGGGGATAAATTAGATATGAAGAAAAATAATACATCTGTTCTTGTTTATAAGATAGTTATAATGGAAGGCATTATTGTACATGATTTTTTAAAAAGAATATTAAATTAGCACATTTCCTTAAAAATTTTATTACCTTACTAAAAAAAATTGTTTCAAAAATATTATATATTACTAGACGTATTATATATTATTTATATTATTATTTATTATATATTATTTACTATATATTATTATTTATT
>BMAW01129784.1:0-109320 GCA_019974015.1 Nephila pilipes | reverse complement strand
TATTATTATTTATTATATATTATTTACTATATATTAATATTATTTATACTATATTAATATTATTTACTATATATTAATATTATTTATACTATATTATATATGTTATTTAACAGAATTTTTATTTCCTATAGAAGCTCAAAATTTTGACATAATAAAATTTGCAACTTATCGTACTGCTTCAAAACTGAGATTCATACAGAAAAAAACAAACAGTAAGTATGGTTCTTATTGTTCATTTCATCTCTTTATATTTTTTTAATATCTGCTATTTTCAGTAGTCTATGCAATTTCATGATAATTTCTTTTACTGATGTGTCTTTTGACAAATTACTAATATGATCTCCTATTTTTTTTCAAATTGTAGTGCACCTTGTAGATATTTGGAACATCATTGAAGCTTTTCGTGAAAATGGTTTAAATGCATTAGATTCTCGTCTAGAACTGACAGTACCCAGACTTGAAACTTTAGTGCATTCTATATGTTATCAATTGAATAAAAGATTGCCATTATCTCAACAGATTGATGTTGAATATAGCAGTGCTGTTCTTGTAAATTGGCTTTTAGCTACTTATGACCCGTAAGTGTATGCTTATTTAAAAACACAATCTTAGTACTTATTACATGCTCTTATTGATTACTGGAGATGTAGTTTTGTTTTTATGCCTTCATTATATTTTTCCTATCTGTTATTTTATGTGTTAAAAAAATTCGTGCATTGTATATTTGGATAATTAAATCATAAAATAGCAATATTTTTTCTGTTTATTTAAAATGTGTAAATTGATATATATTTTTATAGAATTGCTAATTAAGGAAAATATTAAGTTATTTTATCTATAAAATAAACTGTGAATCAATTTAAAAAAAATGTATAACATTTAGAGAAATGCATTTAGTGATAAGTATCTTTTCTATATAATTTTTTTTAAAACCCTAAGTCAGAGATCTTCAAACTGGGTTCCGAGAAAATCTAGGGTTTCCTCGAATTTTGACAGGGGTTCCGTAAGAGATCACTATTTGATCAAAGTGCAAAAATTGTAGTAAAATTTTAATTTTTATAAAAGATCGAATTCTTAAAGGAAGTTTGATTGTAAAATTAAACATAAATAAACATTTTATGGATAAAATAAAATCTTAAATTTCGTAAAAGTCGTGCTTCAAATGCATTAATTGAGACACATCAGATCACAATAAGTCTCCATTATTTGCTCAGGTGAAGAATCACTCACTTATTTGTCCATTTATTTCACTATTTTCAAGGTATAAAGTAAAATTGACGCCATTCTTTTAAAATTGAAATTTTGGGCAGATTGCATTTTGAAAGATAATATTGAATGCCTTCCTAATTTGCATAATATTTTAGTAGGCGGTAATATTAATCCTGATACAAATGTAAAAATGAGTTCAGTTCAACATTAATCAGATCTGCAAAAAACATTTCTTGAATACTTCAATCTTCAAAAAGAAAAATTATCTAAGATCAAAAATCCTTCTCAAGACTGTGACACCCCTCCAAACTCTCAATAAAAGAAAGAGAACAACAAATTGGTTTATTGACCGATACTCAATTGAAACTAAATTTTAATCAAGTTGATATTAGGCATTTTTAAATTGACATTAGAAAAGAATACCCTGAAATTGCCAAAAGAACTATGAAATGTCTAATGTTATGTGTTTCAAATGTCATATGTTTGCGAAAATCTTGAAAACAGATTGAATGCTGAAGATGTCGTCAGGATGCAGTTTTCCACAATTATTCCAGACATAACAATCACAGCCAATTCATTAAAATTTTTTCTTTTTATTAATTTGGTATAATTTAAAATATCTTTGCTTCTATTTATTATTCATAGAATATATTTTAATCCCCCCCCAATACCCATTAGGTACTTTACCATTCATTATTTTATTAAAACGTTTCTATCATGATAAAATAATGATACAGTAATAATTTTCAAAATTTGAGTAGGATAAAGGTTTAATATCCTATTTTTCTTCTCTTTGATCAAGGGGTTCCTTCAAGAAAATAGTGAGCTCAAAGGGTTCCCCAAAGTTTAAAAGTTTGAATACCTCTGCCCTAAGTAATCAGATTTTGTTCTATTTGAAAATTGCATTGTAAATTGTGATTTTTTTCCCCCCAGTTTTGACTGTTATTCTGAATCTACAATTTAATTTTGACATTTTTCTTCTTATCTATATTTATTCTTTATATTATAAATTTTCTTTGCAGTGATGAAACTGGAAAAGTAAGAGTTTTTTCAGTGAAAATTGCTCTTGCTATTATTTGTGCTGGGAAAATTACCGATAAGCTGCGATGTAAGTATATTTTATTCAATATTATACAATAAACAATTTTCTTGCTTTGTAGAAAAATTCTTTTAAATAATTTTTTATTCAAGTCTTCCCTAGTTAATCTTCTGAAAATAATTTCTTTCTATATTCTTGAAGACGTAATTATGTACAGTTTTTCAATATATTATTTTTTAACACTTTGGCATAAAAAAGAACGAGTTCTTGATATAAAAAAGAGAACTTTTGATTATGTAGTATTGGGAATAAAATATTATTTAGCATTTCATTCTGAAATGATGTTTGACTTTTATTTACCACATGTCTACTAAATTCTCATCTAATGTATCATTTACTTTTATTTTTAGATATATTTTCTTTAATATCTGATGTAAATGGACATATGGTATTCAGCAAATTTGTTGATTTCCTAAGAGAAGCGATGGGACTACCTTGCTCAGTTTATGAGTCACCTTCATTTTATTTTACTGAAAGTTTACCACGTACTATTTTCGATGGAGTAAGTATTCAAAGCCTAATAAATGATTACCCTATTGTTAGTTTGCAATATTTTGTTTTATAGAAGCTATGAAAATTTATTTTTGCTTTTATTTTGTTCATTTTTGTCTGCATTTGTTGATTTTTTCAAAATTTGTTTTGTTTTAAGATTGCAGAATTCTTCTCTGTTGGTGAATAATTTGGTTAATTTCTTTGTATTGAGTTTTAATGCCTGCTGTAGGAATCCATGTTCTTAACTTGTTTTATCTGTGAATGCACTATCTGTGTGAGTACTGCATTTCAAATTTATTTTTAGTATTTTTTTTTTGTTTGTTGCTTCATATATGCACAAAGGCTATATATTGAATAATATTTAAAGGATATAATGTATTATTTATGATGTAACTGTTTTTATTAATTAGAAGAAAATTTTTGATAAATGATCTGTATCTTGCATGTATTATACTGTCAATTATTTATAAAAATATTCTGCAATTTTTACTTTTCAGTTTTATTTAAATTAAGATTTCTATGCATATTGAGCATTCAAAGACAATTCATTTTTAAGTATTAGAAAATACCTTATGTTAAATTTGAAAACTTTTTGTATCATTTTTCTGAAGAACTTGATTTTGTTTAGTTGAAAATGAAATTTTTAGAAGAAAGAGAAAACATTATGAATAAAAAAATCTTTTCATTTATAAAATTTGAAATTTTTTGTATTAATAAATGACTAACATAGATAACATACAGGGTATATTAGATGCCAATTAAATCCAAAGACTGCCTTGCCAAATTTGCAAATGATGGATTCTTAAGAGATTCTGTTATTGCTTACTTCATTTGTTATTAACAATGTTCAAAATTAGACATTGTCTAAAATGACTAGTTACTGAAATTTGTACTTTTGTGTACTTATATTTTCATGCATGTTTGAATCACTCCATAGAATACTAACAAATTGGCAAACTTAAAATATTTCCATTATAAGCTAGTAGCAACCTAATATGTAAACATTGTCATTGAAATAGTCGTACTGTTTTGTGAAAATGAGAATAAAGGCAACAGAAATGGATAAATAACTTATAATATTTATAATTTTTGTATTCTGTACCTGAATATTGAGAAAGATTACACATATTATAGAATGTATGCTTTTCGCTATTTGCAGTAACATATATATCATTCAAATTAACTTTCATACTTGTGCTTGGGATGGTGTTGTAGTATACTTTGCATTATTAAATAATTTTTTTAAACTTATTTATTATGAGTGTCTTTCAATAAGTTCCGAGAAAAAGATAGAAAAGTAAATTATTTTAGGTAGTTTTTAAAAATATTTTTCAGCATAATATCCTTTTTGTTCTGTACACTTTTCCAAGCATTTCTCAACTTTTTTAATATCTAAAATGTAAGATTTTAAAAGGCCCTCAAAGAAATAATTTGTTTCAATGATGACCTCTTCTTTCAATGTGAATTGCTGTCTACTGAGCCATTATTTCAAAGTTTGAAAATAAAAAAGAATCACTGAAGGCAAAATCTGGGGTATACAGTAGATGTTGTAATAATTCAAGCTTTAATTACATTATTTTGGTCATGGAAATTGTATAGGTGTACATCTGTGTATCTCTTTGAAGTAAGATTTTTTTTTTCTTTTTCAATTGGGATGTTTTTTCTTGATTTCTTCACTTAACCATGCAATATTTACACATAATACTTTTCATTTATTTTTTTCCTTTTTCCAAGTAATCAGTGCAGATGATTATATGTGCATTCCCGTATTGCTTCTAGTGCGACGTTAATTTAAACTACCTGACCATCATTTTGCTGGTTGATTTCATCATCTTAGCTTTCTTCGGAACCTGTTCGTCATCTAAAACCTTGTGATTTGACTATTCCTTTGTCTGTGGAGTGCAGTAGTATATCCATGTTTCATCTGCAGTTATGTATCTATGCAGGAATTTGTTGGGATTGTGATGATGAAGTATCAAAATTATCTTATGGTTGACTATCTGATTGCATTTGTTTTCCACTTAGACCAAATGTGGCACCCATCTTGTTGAAGATTTTTTCAATCCCAATTTTTCATGCAAAATCGAAAACACTGTACCTTGCATTATGCTAGTGGCCTCAACTATTTTATACACTTTGATTCGTCGATCACTCAAAACTATACTGTGGATTTTGTCAATCATTCTGGAAATAGTTGCTTCCTCTGGACATCTCAAACAAGTTAATTTTTTGTGTATGTACTGCCTCATTTAAACATATTTATCCAATTAAAAACAGATGCAAACACAAATGAAAATATGCCATGAACTTGATCCAACTCATCTTTGATCTCTTTTGGTGTTAAGTAAGCGTAAGTGTTTAATTATCACTCGAAACTCATTTTTTTTCATTTTTTAAAAACAAAAACAAGTTTCTTGCTTCAATTGACAATAAAAATGAACCCATGTGATGGAAATAACTGAGCTTTAGACAATTATATAGTGAGTTGTGATTTTTACTGAAAACAAACAATTTTTGATGCTACTAGTGTCATCTCTTGGATTTTCTCAAGACTTATTGAACAACCCTCATAGTAAGTTAAAAGAAGAATTTTATTTCTTTTAAATTTCCTGGAGGTTTTTCTTTCATTGAACTTTACTTACTTTTATACTATTAAATACATTAAATTATTTTTATACCATTTATTAATATTTTTTCATTTAATCTTTTGTAGCAATCTACAATTACTGTGAATGACTTCTTAGAAATTTTACTATCAGATCCTGGTCCTCAGTGTTTAATGTGGTTTCCATTAATTCATAGAATGGCTAGCGTTGAAAATGGTGATGTATTTTTTTTAATATTTAAAAACATATTATTTTACTTTGATACATCAAATTCAGTAAATCATCTTTTCTTATCTTATACTCTTAGGTATAGTATAATTTGTAGTTTAAAAGGACGTAATTTTTTAAATCTTTATTCAGATTTGTCATTTATCTTATGTTGTATTTTACTTTAACATAAGAGAATTCATTTAATTAGGGAAGAAATATTTTGCTGATGGTACCCTTAATACAGCATAATTGTAATTAAATAAAATGAGTAATACGAATCAAATGCATTACAAAATGAGTTCAATTAATATACATTACACTGAGCTATACAGAAAAATTAACATATGATTTTGAAGTGCCTATTTTATTGCAACATTTATTTACTTTGAAGTATTTTAATTCTACATTAAAAATGAATAATAAATTATTAATATATGTCATTATTATACCTTAAAATTGTATTTTTTGTGTACATTTAATTAATACAAATATGTTATATTTACATTAAACTTATGTAAAATTTACAAGCCATTGTATTTACACATTAACAAAATGAAATAATTTCTTGATCCATTATGTAACCATTTCTCATATATAGAAATATCTGGATTACATTAGGATAATTTTATGGAAGAAAATACAAGGGAAGTATTTATCTCATCAATCTGGATTGTTCTTTTTGTACATCATTATTATAACAGCACAAATTCATATAAATATATTTAATATAACTTTTGATCCAAGATATTTTTCAATGAATAAGCATTGGAAAATTTTACTGTTTCAAAGAAGTCATAATTGTAATTTAGATGCCAACACACCATTATGTAAATTTGCACTAAATGTTGAAAATAGCAATATTGAAAGTCTGTAATATCTAAAGTATCAAAATCTGCATTTGATCACAAATTCCTTTCTTCTAATTTTGACATAAATATTATATAGTTGGGTGTAAATGTAATAATTTTATATATATATTTATAACATTGTGATTTAAATGTGATATTGGTAATAATATGGACTTGAACGTAACTTATTAAGCCCTGCTCTGATTACACTAATCTTGACTATAGGATCAATGTATGTTTTTTCAAGGATTTAGTTAAAATGGTTTTCTGATGAGTATTCTCTTGTTAGTTAAAACGTATTTGGTTTTTTTTTTTTTGAGTTTTTGAAGGTGTGTGTGTATATAAAATAGAAAAACATTTAATCTGTCCAGTCCACATTAAAGTATGATGTGCCCTGGGATCAAATAACTGCCTAGTATTGTAAAAAACTATATAAAACATGTCTACAGGTGAGGATATGTTGCTGAAAAACAGATGCAAACTGTCTACTAGTTGTTGCACTGTCCAAATGAAGATAATGAAAATAATCAATGATAGGCAAATTGCTGGAAACATGGTAAAAAGAGACTACTGTACATAATTTTTATTTGCATAATTGCTATGTTCTGAAGTAGTTTTTTAGAATAACATATGTAAAATTTTATGATTATTCAAGTATATAATAATTCTTATATGATAAATATTTAGTAATTTTTAAGTAGGTCATTGTAGAATTTTTTTTCTTTGGTTCTATTTTCAGTTCTTCATACAGTACAGTGTGAAGGATGCAATAAAGAGTCTTTTGTTGGTTTTCGTTACAAATGTCAAAGATGTTATAATTATCAGTTGTGTCAAGATTGTTTCTGGCGTTGCAGGGTATCTGGGAATCATACAAACCAACATGAAATGAAAGAATACACTAGCTATGTGAGTAATTAATGTTTTTTTAAAAGTAACATATGAATATTTATGAAATTAAAATGGGATTTTGGTTTCATAGTTGACATATTTTTATTCAATGTTTTTTTACTAGTTTTTGTAATCAGATTAGAAAATGTTTATTTTCTTTGACATTGAATATTAATTTCTGTAGTGAATTCTAGTTTTACAAGCAGTCTTAAAATTCTTCACTTTATTGTTAGTTACATTATTTAAAAAAAAGGAAGCTTTTTTTTCGTAATTTATAATATTAATGCATTTGAATGGGTTTAGTTAGATATTACCTTTTTTTAATCTTTTATTAAAATTATTTTTGTGTTGTAAAATATTTATTGAGATAATATTGTTATACAGATATTGTAACAAAGGTTAAGAACATGATGAGATTTGAGAGGAATTTGTGTGTTGTTGTGAGTTTAAGGTTGAAATACTTTCAGCAGCTGGTGGTTTTCTGATCTTGTGGAGAGGGAGAGAGAGTTGATGACCTTGATGCGGCAGTGTAGTTTCAAACCCTGGACTAGTGTGTCAGAAGAGAAGTTGATCTGTCGCTTTTTGTCATGCCTTGACCAACTGGGCTAAAGAGAACACCCTATTTGGGCTAGTTAGTAAGGCATTTTAACTTCTGGCACTGTTGTAGAAGAGAGTCACTGCATACTCCCCTTTTAGTATCATCATGATCATGTGAAGAGAAACATTGGTTTGTACAGAATGTTGCTTTTGATTTTTTTTCAACCATTACTGTAATTGTTATGCAAACCCTCCCTGTTGAATTGAGTTTTGCTTGGGACAGTTTCCATTTTTGAATCATTGGCGGTCTCTTGTTGAGTGGTGGTTCTCGTTGACACATGTGCCAAAGCCAGGATTGTGTACATTTGTCTTAGTTAGACATATGGAGTACATATGTCTTAGTTAGTCAAGTGTTTTTGCATTGGGTGTATATGCAATCAGTAGCTATAGGCTGTGTTGCCATCTAATGTTCCAAGTCCTGGGTCACTACTTCAGCCGCTGGTGGTTTTCCTGGAGGGGAAGAGAGAGTCGATGACCTTGATGTGGCAGTGTCAGTTCAAACCCTAGACCAGTGGTTCTGAAGAAAAGTTGATTGGTCGCTTTTTGTCATGCCTTAACCAACCATGCTAAAGAGGACGCCCTTTTAACTTCTGGCACTGTTGTAAAAGAGAGTTGCCTCATACTTTTATGTATATGTGATATATGAGAAAAATATAAATGATTGCAAGTGTGTTGTGATGAAATTAGTGTAAATAAATCTGTAAAATGAAAGTCTTTAATATGGTGTTAGCAATTTTTTACTTAAATGAATATTTTAATAATTGATTGTACTGTTGCCTTATGTTTTTTTAAAAGTTGTGTTACTTTGAATAGAAACCTATTTGATAGTATTGGGATTACTGTAGTATCTAAAGTTAAAATTAATTTTAGGTATGCTAATATTGAATTTAGATTGACACATCAATTAAATTAAAATTTCTTATTGTCTCATATTTACCTCACTATGTTTTGTTAGGGTTTCCTTCCAAGTTGTTTGTTTTTTATATCTCTTGCATCTTATCTTAGTTACTCATATGGGAGTAATGTTAGGGCAGTGATTAATTCAGATTCTTGATGTTAGATGTCAAATCCAAATGTTACTGTACATGACAAATTGTTGTTTATTCAAAATCTTTCAAAATGAGTTCTAAATTAATAAAAGGTAAAATGAATATAATTAGTAAATTAGTAAGAACTCTAAATATGTCACTTTAAAGAAAGTATGGTTGTTAAGCTTTATTTCATAATTTTTTAACCAAAGCATTAATATTTTTTCTGTTGTTTGTGTTATGAGCTTAACTGATATTTTGTAACTGAAAACTGAACTGTAAAATGTGAAAGCAAAAGTCATTCTAATATTGGAGTCAGATATCTTGTATATAATTTTTAAATGTGATCAAATAAAGTATAAGATGTTAATGTTGTGAATTTATTAGCAATCATCAAATAAAGCAAGGTTGGTCAAAAAGCAGCCTGCTCAGAATTTTTATGTGGTTCCCCAAGATAGTCAGAAGAATCAATCAGCCAAGATTTTCTTCCTGTGTTTAAATAGTTCAAAGTAAAAGTAGCTTTATTTGCAAGGCAATTTTTGACATTTTCCTTTATTAGAAAACCCGAAAGTACTTGAAAGTGTCTCTGCTAAGATTAGAGATTATATGTAGTGGTCACAAGAAGATTTCTGGATTTATGAAAACTGAGTTTTAATTCATTTTGCTCTCATATCCCATTGCTGCTGATATTGGTCCAACACTTGAGCTGCTGCTTGATCTTATTGACAAGCAGTTAGATCACACCATGAAAGAAATGTTTAATGCTGTGACATTAGTTGACTTTTACAAATTTTTGTCTGCTGAAAAACTTCCATGTGTGAAGAAATTTGCTGGGTAACTGTTCTCTATATTTGGATCTACATATTTTGTGAGCAAAATTTTATTTGCTTTAAGATCAACGAGCATAAATACAAATGCTATTTGACAGATATTAACTTGTATGCTGCGATGAGAATCTCAACAACTAATCTTACTCCTGATTTTAAAAAAAGATTGTCGAAAAGTGCAATAGGGTACATTTGTTGATTTTAAAATAAATGTGTTTGGAACTAAAAATGTTAAGGAATTAACACAAAAAATAAATTGAATATTACTGCCACTATTTAATTTAATTTATATTTATTGTTTTTATGGTACAATTTATACCTTTTCTGAAATGCACAGTTAACTAATGAATAAAACATTTTGAAATATGTGGTTATCACTAGTCTCTGCTTCCTCAAAATGGCTCCAAACCAAAACAATTGCCCACCCCAAGATAAAAAAATAGTACAACTGTAAAGTGAAAACTGTGTTTTGAAGGAAATAATACAAATATAATAATAATAATATATGTATGTAATATGAATAACTGTAATTTGAAGGAAAATGAAGTGTGACCTAAATTGCGATTTGAAGGAAAATATGAATAATAGTTATATAGTATGATTAATAGGTATATAATAGATGAATAATAGATATATACAGGGTGTATCGAAACTCATGGACAAAAGTTTAAGTAGGGATGGATAACATCTAGACAAACAATTTTCACCATACGATGCATAAGCAAAGACTGAAGTGGTGAACTGCTAGAACCATTCCTATCATATGAAAGAATGAAATGCCAAATGGATAGAGGAAGTACTAAATACTTTTATTGACATTATGTGTGGTAAAATTACAGAAAATGCTCAAAAGAGTGACTGCCTGTGGTAATGCAAGCTTTACACCTGCTATCATTGGAGTCAATGGGGTTTTTCAAATGGCTCATAGGAAAAAGTCCAAATAGGAGAGATTCAGTGAGCATGCTAGTCAATTTGTGGGCCCAATCCATCTCTCTGGGAATTAAGCATCTAAAGCTCTACACATTCAAGCTGAAATAATATGGTGCTTCATCATGCTGGAACTACATATGTGCTTATATGTTGGCTGCAACAGGTTGAAGTAACTTTGGCAATACCTCTTGCTAAAATGTGACATGTGTTCTGCCATCCATTCAGAATGGCAGAAGGTGTGGGCCGATCAAATGGTGACTTTTGATTCTAGCCCAGACATTTATGCAGAAACACTTCTGATTTGCACAAGGATGTATGTCGTACGAAGTACTAGAAGCCCGCACATTAAGGTTGTGCATATTCAAAAAGCCTTGTTGAGTAAAGGTGCATGCATCTGTGGAAAATGTGCATTAAAATCATGCTACAAAAACTAACATGCAAACTCAACACATGGTGCATAATCTGCAAGTATCAAGACTTACATTTTCTGATCATTGTAAGGGCATAATCCTTCATCCTGTAATACTCTCCAAATAATCGAGTGGCATAACATTTACAGCTAGAACTATGGGAAACCTCTCACATGCTAATGTCTAGATGATCTTCCTCTCTTTGAAGAATGTCCTCTTCAACTTCTTGCTTCTGCATACTCCTGCCATGCCTTGTATCAAGCTTTCCTGTGACAAGGGATCCCATTTCACACAGGCACCAGTGCAATTCCTTGAACATTTTTCGATCTGTCTTGTATCTTCTCAAGAAACACTACCTGTATGGTCATTTGGTTTCCAGAGCATTCCCATTCGCAAGATTGTACATAAAAGATATATCTGCCTTTTCTCCATGCACATCCACCTTTTTTTTTACTGTACATTGCCATACCTTCTGAAATCCACAGCACCATCTAGCAGTTCATCTTTTGCTCTCCACCTGTGCATTGTATTTAGAAAATTGCTTGTTTAGATGTTTTCTATCAACCATTAAATTTTTGCCCATGAGTTTCAAAACACCTTGTATAATAGAAGGAAGTGATATGAATAATACTGTAGAAATGCAAAATCAAATGGCTAAGATAAATATTGTCATTAATTTGTAATAAAGTAGTTGCCAAATTATAAAAAAATATTTAAGAGTGTGTCTGGGAGAATTCTTATTAAGAGCTTGCATTGTTTTTGTGCAAATATTTTACCTTTTGCTTCACACTTAATTATATTTAACTTCTTTAAAGCTAGTATTGCTTTGGTCATTAATGGAATAATGTAAATTTTAGAAACAAAGTTATATTTTTATATCTACAATGATGGTTGATCATTATTTCATTGATAAATGCTGTTGTACGGTTCTTTCTAAAATCAATAAATATAACTCATTTGAAATAAAACCATAAGTGTCCAGTAGTAATAACATTTTAGTATTTAATTTAGTTTGTGTTGAAGCTATTTTTGTGGTTTCCGAGTTAGTTATGTATTGTAGAGCTCATTTTGTTTCTCTAAAATTATGATCATTAGCCTACTATATTTCTCAACATAAAAACATCTTGACTTTGCTCAATATGTGCATATCATGTAAAACTTCCTGACTTTATTCCTAAATTTCTCTTTTTTTTTCCCCCAGAATTTATTGAGAAATCATTATCACATCTTAAAAAAGTCAGCCAATATTTTTAAATAAATCTGAAAGAAAATATTTTGATGCTGCCATATTATTTAGATTTTACTTTTCAGATTTAAATTTAAGATGGTAGTTATTATGTGGGCAGTTTTCTTAAAAAGCAACAAATTATTTACTTGTTAATTGAATTTCTGAAAATTTAAATGTGAGTAATTGAAACTGTTTTATAAAGCACACACATAAAATATTATTTGAACTTATTTTGTGTTCTGAAGTTTCACAATATGCATCTTAAATTTCTTTTGAATTTATCTTTTAAAAATTGTTTAAATGGATGCTTAATAAAAATGTATATTGTTTCTTTATAGCATTTCTCATATAATATTACTATATAATGAATTATATGTCCAGAAGTGTATTGCAATTTTAATGAACATATTAAATTTTTTTAAAAAGTTTTTTGATGTTTGTTTTTCTGCTAATCAAACCTTTTTGTAAAATATATAATTTTTTTTTCAATTATAGAAAACTCCAAGTAAACAGTTAGGTCATTCTTTAAAAAAATCCATTCTTTGTGTTCCTGACAAGCCTTCTGAATCCCATTACCAAGATGAGCAACCCAGAAGTACTAAGCCCTATCAAGCACTGTGAGTTATTCTTTTATTACATAACTGAAGTGAGGTATTACTGTATTGTGTTTAAGAGATGAATTACAATTTTTTGAAACACACACACTGTAAGAATCTAATGGGTTTTGATTTCAGAATATAACAATGTAAATTGTTAAGTTCATTAAACAATTATTATTTCTCTTATATCTTTAAATATCCAGAGTTTTCATATTAAACTTTAAAGAATTTTTTTATCTATTATTTCAATATTAGGTCATCTTCACCTTCAAATGCATATAATGGTACTGCAGATATAACTAATAATCATCAAATGAAAAGCTCTCTCAAAAGGTAATCATTAATGCCCTGATTTTAGTAAATATATTATAACTATGCTTATATTATATGGTATTAGTTTAGATGTGAGACATTTTTGAAATACCATGTGTCTCAGGAATGTTCATTAAAATAAAATATATTGCATTTATTTAAACTGAACTCAATGTCGTACATTTTGCTTCATTGGGAATCATGTATTTAAAGTTTTGTCCATTATGCTCTTGTTGCAAATGTGTATGAATAAAGTAAATTGAATTAAACATATAAAGCTTTTTTACCTCTCATTTCCTAATAATTTTATTCTTCTGAAGGTATATTCAGTACTTTTTGAGCTGATTTGATTTTCTTTGATTTGAAATTGGTAACATGTTCCAATATTTCAACTGCTATTTTATTTTTGCTGCTTGGAAAATGTGTTCTTCAAGTCATTATAAAACTCTTCATTTGTTTTTTTGATCATTTAAATTTTGCTTGGAAAATTTTATTGTGATTTCTTTTAAGCTTAGTATAAATTTTGATGCATACATATCTTGTTAGTAGTGAATATGACACATATTTTTAAAAATTTTCAACACAGTAGTAGAATTAGATTGTCTTCTATATTAACATCTATTTCTTATACAGCTTTCAAATCTGAGGTTTTAATTTTTAAGAACGATTAATAGCAATTATTATGTTAAAAATTTGAATAACCTTTTTTTTTTTTTCCCTTTTCAAATACTCATTTATGATAAACTTCTCAATTTTACCAGTGAATCATATAGAGTCATTACATATTTTTGTTATTAAAATATAAAATGTATTGTATGTATTCATTATCCCAAAGTATTTTTTTTTATGTGTGATATTTTTAGAAATTTTAATAGTTAGAAATTATTGTTGATAGCTTTCAGTCATTCCAAGAACTTATCATATAGTATTTGTAATGTATGTAATATTAAATATTATTTTGTTATTGTAGTTTTCAATTATTATTATTATTATTATTGAGCAGAAGTGTTTAAAATGTTTTATTTTTTAAATTTGCTGAGTTGATTTTTAATTTTTAGTTCTCACAGGAGATCTAGTAGTGATTTCTATTCCAGAGAAGATGAACATGCTTCTTTTTCACATTATAATAATCATTTATATGTCAACAGAAGGGTATGTTTATAATTCACTTTATTTGTAAATTTATTAAAAATTGGTAATAGTCTTGTTGAGTTTGCTTTTAACTATTAAATAAAGTTAGTTATAAATTAGATTCTTTTTCTTCTAAATGAAGAATGAAAACTCTAATTATTTATGAACATTGCATAGCATCAGTAATTTAAAATAAGGAGAAAATTCTTGCTCAAAATACCGTTATTGTGTAAATCAAGCAGGTTTATTACTATTGTTTTAACAAATGAAAAAGGAAAGTGATCAATCGGTATTTTTTTTAGGTATAAGTAAATGGGTGTATGTAATTTAAAATCTTAGTATTCTTAAAAAAATATGAAGTGAAATCATTCTTTATGTATAATGTCTTTATTAATAAATGTGATTTTCATTTTATTTGAAAATTTATATGAAATAAATGATAAATTTGGTTTATATGTATATATGTGTGTGTGCGCACCCAATTCTATTTCTACATGAACTTCTTTTGGAAGATTTTGATTTAACATAAATGAGAAAAAAAAATTTAATTCTCTTTTTATATGATTTATTTCAATTTAACACAGTTGATACTAATCCTAAGAAAAAAAATGTTGCTTTAATTTTATTTTTATGATTGCAATATTGAATATGAGGAAATGTCATTTTCATATGTGTGAATTCCTCGAATTTTATAGCTTCAGTTTGGAATTTTGTCTGTATGCATTTTGAGTTTGGTGTTCAAAGTGAAAACATCTGTGATACTTGTTTGAATTGATTGAAATGTTTCTGACATATTCAAACAAGTTTAAAAAAACTAAACAAAAGGTCCCACCAATACATAGAATGTTGAGAATGTGTGCCTGAACGAGTCAAAGATTAAATTATTAATCAAAGATTAAACTTTATATCTTACATACCTTTTTATCAAATTGCCCAATGAGGGATGAGACATATATATTTATTGATTTTCCATAAAAGTCAATAAATGATAAGTTATAGTTTTAAAACCTTTTTTTTTCTTTCTATAGCCGTTGCATAATTCACCTATAATGAAAGGGAAAAGTCATATTATTTTTACTGATTTCTTAAGACTAGAGTTAATTTTCTATTTTTCCATAGATGCAATGGTTTTTTTTACACGTATTCTTTGGGAACATGTCTATTATGTAAAACTATAATTAGGTATATATATATATATGATCTCCAAATTTTATAGAATTTAAAAAATATTTTTTTTATTTATTCATAATTGTTTCAAAGTTTTTTCTCAGTAATTTACAATTGTTTTAAAGAAATTGATAGAAATGTAGTAATGTATCATACAGCATTAAGAGTTTTGATTTGATTAAGAATAATTTAAGTTAGTGTTGTTTTTATACTTGTATGGTTTTTGTTCATTTCTTGTCATTTTCAAAATAAATATGATAGTTTTAAAATGTAAATGCTTCTAAACACTTTATTCCTTTTTTAGGGTAGGTACTCTTCTGAACTTAATTTACCATCAGATACTGCCAGGCAAAGAGAACTAATTGCAAAACTTGAAGCAAAAAACAGGTTATTTATTTTTTGATTGTCAGTCTTATGAAACTTGTTTTTATATTCACATTTGTTCACTTTAGGCCTATTCATAAGAAGAAAGAAATTCAACTTGAAAAGTGATTTTCTTTCAAAACTTTATAATTTTGAAATGGCTAAATTATTTACTTTTAACTAAATGCTTGAGATATAGATATTTTATTAAATGCAAACATTTAAATATAATTAGAGAAAATTTTAGTTTTAAATTAGTTATAAAAAATTCATTGTTTATTTTACAAGAAATATCTTTTTAATTTAGTTCTATTTGAGACAAATCTATATTAGAATTGAAAAGTCACTAATTGTGATAAGAAATTTTAATAGATAATAATCAAGAAATGTTTAAAAGATTTCAGGACTTTTTTCTTCTCTTGCTAAATAATATGTGTGCATTGCTGTTATATGAAATACTGTTATATCAATGACTTGCTTGTAATGATATAGATATAATTTGTTTTAGGGAAATAATGCGTGAAATAATACGTTTGCGAAAACAACAAGAGGAAGAAGATGAAGCATTGCGATCAGATAGAAACCCTACTCTTTTAACTGAATTACGTGCTTTAAGAATGAGAAAAGCTGACCTTGAACGACATTTGTCTAGCTTACAAGAGAGTCGCCGAGATCTTGTTCTACAGTTAGATGTATTAATGAGAATGTTAAAGGTTATTTGATTTTATCTATCAACAAGTTTCTTTGTAAATAAGTTTATATTTTTAATCATTAAAAATTTTGGACATTTAATGATTTTTTAAAATTTAACTGACACATATTTTAATATATTGGAGTTATATTTTGTAAAATTTATTTCATATATGTTTTCTGAAAAAATATATGTTTCAAATTATCTTTCATCTACTAATTCCTATATTTTGAATAATTCTGTTATTTTCAGCTTGTATATTAATGAATATTTTTCAACAAACTATGGTACATTTTATTTTTTGGATTACTTACTTTTAAATTATAATTTGTTTACTGAATACTATTTTGAGAAATAGATATCACACTTTTTACCTGTGACATACAGAATTTTGTTTTAAATTTAGAATTTATATTAGTTATTTAAATTTTAAAAAGATTTAGTGAAGAGTTAATTGCACTTAACAAACATGTTGATATAAAGTGAAACTAAATATTTTCATTTCACAAACATATTATTTTAATGATTTGCACATTAAAAATGCTGTTGGGGTTATTTAAAAAGTTTCATGATTTTTAATCTATCAACTGAATTTTAAAATTTGTTTTAATGCTTAAGAAAGAGATTAAAAAGTCATTATCTATTAAAATTATTGCAGATCTCCTATACTTCTTCTCATATATTTTCGAACTATTTTTATGTACACATATATTTTAACCTTTGTTAATCGTACACTTGTAAATACATTGATTATTGAAAGTTTATATCTATATATATTTGTGTATATATAAACTAATAAACAATATATACTTAAGTATAATAAATATATACTTAAATGTATATAATTTATATATATATTTAGTCTTATTTGAATAATTGTAATTTATTTCATTTAATGAAATACTTAAAAAAAGCAAAATATATAATTATTAAATTATTTTAATTTTATAGGATCATTCTCCTTTATCATCACCAAACAGTTCACCTTTATCCTTGATATCAAGATCGCCTATTCCCATTTATCCCCTTTCATCAATGAGTGCTCCCACTACTCCTGGAAGTGGTCCTTATTATGATCCTTTATTTGGTCTTGGAGGCGATGTTCGTCTTGCATTCGGACAAGCTACTAGTACAAGAAGTTTGCAATCTGATCTCTTAGTTGCAGCAGATTCGGTTACAAATGCTATGTCATCTCTTGTACAGCAGCTAAATATAGGCAAGTTTTTATTTCTTAGTTAAGACCTTCACTATTTGAAAAATTCAATTGAAATTCATCAAATTTTTATCATATGAGAATTCATAACATTCAATTGGAATTGTGAGTAGTGTTGTAACATATGAACTTATTTATTACTGAGAGTCCTTTTAACCAGTCCTGTCTGACTCAAAAAGTCTTCTTTGGATATATATTTTATTCCAGTGGACTGCGTTGCATATATGTATGTGATGAATTTGATTTAACACCTTTTTAATTTTGGTATTTTTAACAGTAATCCTAATTAATCCCAGTCTGATTTCTTACATTAAAAGCTACTCTACTTTCAACTCTAGAGTAATTGTAAATAATCCCCCCTACGTTTCACTAGAGAAATTGAGAACATTCTGTTATAAATTGAAGGCAATTATATTTTATTCAATGAAACTGATTTGTTTGAAATATAATTTAAAAACTATCCTGAAGTTGCAATCTAATATTGATGCGAAATTATTAGCAATCAAAAGGCACCAAGTAGTTGGTCTGTCTGTACTTATGTGCTTCTGGGTCAAACATGTTAGGCTTATATCATAGACTAGCAGCTGCTGCTTGTGCAATCTGCACATTGCATACTTGCCTCACCATTAGGTTACAATGCACATTGGCACTCTCCAGTAGGTTTTTAGTTAGGTATACATTGTGTATCACTCACTCATGCAAGATGGCCTGCTTACTTTTTAAAATGAGTTCAACTTTGTAATTGTTTCTGAGTGAGAATATGGAGGAAAAATTGAGAAGATAGTTGAGTCAATGTACTAAGATATACATATAATACTACCATATTATACAAACAATTCATGGTGGAATGTTCTTTGATACTTCTATGGACAAAAAAAGTTAACATTTTTGCTCATATGACACAGTTCTGCAATCAAAGGATAGCATCTGTGCAATAAACTTATAGTGTAGGGGGTCTTAGACATGTTAATTCTGTTGAGACTCAAAGCCCTCCAATTGGAATGGTCTGAAACTTTGGAGAGCAAGGTGTCAGCTCGAATGCTGTCCTTGTCACTCGAGTGAGGTTCAAAATAATGTGATCCATAGCTAATAATCCTTGCGGGACCCGTGTATGACAGAATAGTCCCACTGTAACTCATGTATGTCGTAAGAGGTGACTAATATGGGTACCCAGCGTCTGGCAGTATAACCAAGCACCCTACCCCTGGAGATTATCAGGGGACCTTAAGGACTTGCCTTCTTTAGGTAAATATGGGCATCATGACCCCCAAGCACCCTAGTGATCTTTTTCTTTCTCATGGGATTTACTGTCTTTGGTAAACACGAGTGACTCACCCCCAGGATACCCTAAAGATCCTTCTCTATTTTTGACCCTCCTTCTTGTCAACCAACTTTTGTCTTTTTTCACAAGTAGACCACAGTTAAATCTTGATTGGCACAGCATAGCCACATCTGGCTTTTGCACCAATAACCTTCATATTCACTCACAATAATCCTTGTGTTGCTTCGAAATGCAATGTTAATAAATATCAATCAAGAGTCCTATAAATTAGTCTATAAGTTGATTTGTTATGTTCTTAAAATTAATTCATATAAACAAATAGTTAAAAGTTTTCTTATTGTAATCTTTAAAATTTTAATTTTGTTATTAAATTAAAATTTAAGTTTTATTATTGTAATCTTAGTCAATTAAAAAATTTCCTAAGTAATTTGTTCAATTTTCTTTTCCACTTTGTCTTCAGTGTTTTTAAAATATTCTCATTTAATTTACATTTTATGTTTGTAATTTATATGGTTTGTTGTTCATCTCTTTCATATAAATGTAACATCCAAGCATAATAAAATTTATTTAAACTTGAAATGAATTTTTTTATATACATAATTGTATGCAATACATAAATTAATGAAATGTATTAAAATATGAATGAAGGAAAATATTGAAATTGAAAAATTTGATTGATGTTTTTATATCCAGTTTATAAAAATTATTCATTTAAATATTACAATACTATCCTTTAGATATTATTTTTGAAAGTTTGTATGGCTTAAGCTTTTTTTTGTTTTTAAAGAAATATTTATTCTGGAAAGAAGTAAGTTTTATATATTGTTAATTTCAAAATAGAAGAAAATAAAGGAATATTAAGTATTTTATCAAATAATCATTCATATTTAAATTACTTTTCCTTATCTATATATTAGAATCTTATTCATAAGTTTAACTTATATTCACAGGTTGTGATGATGATGATGTTCAATACAGTGGAGGAAACTCGAATTATATTTCTGGTAATACAGAAATTGTTACCTTTTAAAATGTTTTCTTATAATTTTATTTTGTAAATGTATACTTGTTTTGAATAATTTGTCATAAATTTTTTTTGTTTATAATATTTTGACTAATTAATTGACTGTTGAAAATGATGCTATTCTTTTATTTTGTTACTGAGTTATTTTTAAGTAATTTATCACCAATGCATTTACATTGTTATCAAATTTATCAATATATGCATTAAATTTGTTTTGTAAAATGATGCTTAAAATTTTAAAATAATGAAAGTAAAGTTTGGCAACAATACGATAATTACTTATACACCCAAGTGTTTATATATTGGTTACAAATTTCATTAAAAAGGTATGATTTTTAAAATTACTTTTATGTATGTATTTACATAATTGGTGAAAATATTTTGTTATATTATTTTAAATTTCTTGGAAATATGTTAAGATTTTATCTATAATTTTTTGTAAATCAAACTGTTGTTCAAATATCATTTAATAAAAGAGTAATTTTTTTGCTTTTCAGATCTTGATCCAGAGTTAGATCCTGCATATGCTGAAGATCCTTGGCCAGTTTATGTGGATGGTGGTAACTATCAAAGTGCCTATTCAAATTCGTATCTGTTGGAAAATTCAGTTCGAGAAAATGGAGTTCTAATTAAACCAGTAAGTTGATGCAATCTGAAATTATTTACTTTTATTATGCTATAATTTTATATACAATAACTTTCAACCAAAGAAATATTACTTCGAGTAATATTCTATATTGAAAATTTTAAAGAAATGCATTAATTTTTAAAATTTAAATGGTTTATTTATATCACATGATCCTGTTGTAAATGGAGATTTGTTCAATGTCTTATAAAGCAGTTGATAAAATTAGATTTTTCCTTTTCATACTTGGATAAATTATTGCTTAGCATTTTATTTATGCATTAATCTTATAATGTAAATAATTATAATATTTTAAATAGTAAAATATTCTTAAATGAATTTTTCAACTATTTCCTTTATACTATGAGAAATAATAACCTTTGGTGTCTGTGTTAGCCTGGTATGTAGAATATTGACCAATTAGTATATGTAGATGAGTTTTTTTTAATGCTATTCCATCTGAGATCATTGCTGCAAGACCACTATTTCAAAATATGAAAATTAAAAATTTTGAAAAATCATTGTTCAGTTATCACTCTTATATTTAAAATTATGAAGATCCCTTCCAGTAGATCTATGTGCAATTCTAAGTAATTGTAACATCGCTGTTTTATTTATTAGCTTGCATTGCCTGGTATTTTGGGCTCTGTATATACAGGAAAGAAGGAAAAGGTTGAATTGAATTTTTTAAAGAAAATAAACCATTTTGGCTTTTTATCTAAAAAACATACTAGTAATGAATTTTAAAAGTAATATATATCACATGTAGATATGGATTTTATAATTCTGTAAAAATATTATTTTAAATAGTTAAGTATCACTATACTAAAATTATCAACATTTCAGAATATTTGGATTTCTAAGCCATATTTATATTCAATAATATTTCTTGTAGTGTAATAAAAATTAAGAAAAATATACTTACCTAATGATTTGAAATATCAATAACAGGTCAATTGAAAAGTCCCCGGCCGGACACATAGATGGCGCTACTACAGTTAAATCCATATGTTTTTTAGGTAGCCCTAACCCTCAAAAGATGCGTGTATAAATTTGACAGCTGTCAGATCATTAGTTTGTGAATTATAGCATTTTGAATGAAGCAACTTTTGTTATTGCGAATAAAATGGATAAAAAGGAATTTTGTGTGTTGATAAAATATTGCTTTTTGAAGGGAAACAATACAGTTGAAGCAAAAACTTGGCTTGATGCCGAGTTTTCAGACACTGCCCCAGGAAAATCAACCATCAAGGGTTGGTATGCTAAGTTTAGACGTGGTAAAATGAGCACCGAAGACGGTGAACGCCCAAAAGAGGTTGTTACCGACGAAAATATTAAAAAAATCCACAAAATGATTTTGAATGAATGTAAATTGAAATTGAATGAAATAGCAGACACTCTAGAGATATCAACTGAACATGTACATCATATCATTCACGAATATTTGGGTATGAGAAAGCTCTGTGCAAAGTGGGTGCCGCGCGAGCTCACTTTTGACCAAAAACAACGACGAGTTGATGATTCGGAGCAGTGTTTGATCAAGCGTAATAAACCCGAGTTTTTGCGTCGATATGTGACAATGGATGAAACATGGCTCCATCATTTCACTCCGAAGTCCAATCGACAGTCATCCGAGAGGACTGCACAAGATGAATCCACTACAAAGCGTGGGAAAACGCAACAGTCGGCTGGCAAGGTTATGGCGTCTGTATTTTGGGATGCGCATGGAATAATTTTCATTGACTACCTTGAAAAAGGAAGAACCATCAACAGCGACTATTACATAGCGTTACTAGACCGTTTGAAGGACGAAATCGCCGAAAAACGGCCGCATTTGAAGAAAAAGAAAGTGCTGCTTCACCAAAACAATGCACCGTGTAACACATGTCAGTGAAAACGATGGCAAAAATCCATGATTTGGGCTTCCTCATCCACCGTATTCTCCAGATCTGGCCCCCAGCGACTATTTCCTGCTCTCAGATCTCAAAAAAATGCTCGTTGGGAAGAAATTTTCGTCGAATTAAGAGGTGATCGCCGAAACTGAGGCCTATTTTGAAGCAAAGGACAAATCGTACTACAAAAATGGTATCGAAAAGTTGGAGGTTCGCTATAATCAGTGTAGCACCCTTGAAGGGAATTATGTTGAATAAAAAAAACTAATTTTGCCAAAAAAATGTGTTTTACTATGGTTAGCCGGGGACTTTTCAATTGACCTGTTAAAAAGTTATTTGATGTGGCATTTACAGATTACTTTGATTTCATGTTCTAATAATGATTCCAATGCATATAATTTTTCTCTTGAAGTTTTAATAAAATAAATAGCTGTATTTAATTTTTGAAAAAAAATTTCAGGATGTATATGCTGATGATATTGCTTTAGCAGCTAGTGAATGCTTTGACCATTCAGATGATAATTTGGAATGGGAGGATGGTATGAGACGATGGGTTAATCGATAATTTATTTGCTAAACTCCTTATGATGTGAGCAAATATGCAATTATACAACGTCCTGTAAGGCAAAGTTTTTGTTGCTAGCTTGAATGTTTTATGTATTGCTTGTTTTAAATTATGAAGAATATAATACATTGTTGCATCAATATTGTTGCTATATGATGTGGTTGTAAGATGTTTCACTGTGCCAAATGTTTAATCAATGGAATATAAAATGTTTTCAGCTCTGAGAATGATTTACAAATGCTTAATGATTTTTATAGTATTTAAAATCTGTTTTCTCTATTGTATATTTTATTTCAATAGGGTTTAAACTATTTTCAATTATATAAAGATATTTTTCTATGTTATGCTGTGGAGATAATAATTTAATATTTGTATCTAATTAATATACATTTCAATAATTTGTATAACTCCCTAAAATTGCATACATTTTCAATTAATGTAATTTTTCACTTGATATTTCCCCTCAAAGTTTACTACATATGTGTAGAAGTTACGTGTTCAAAACTTTTAACCGTTATCTTTTTTTTTTTTTTTTCATGAAAAAATTATGCAATCATGTTTATAACAAATTTATCAATATTATTGAAATTTTTTCCTGATCTACAATTTCTCTTACACTTAATATCATACCATTTATACTATTTTAAATATATCAAAGTACAAATGCAAGATTGAAGTCCTTTTTAAATATTTTATAGATTGTTTTTCATCACTATATAAATTGATATTTACGTACTTTTATTTTAAAGATGTTTTTTTTTCTTCATTCCCTTAATTTAATAGTAACATGTCTAAAATGCATCACTTATATAACTTAGAAGTATGACATTACTGAAGGACAAAACTATCATTGTATGCATTTATTTTGAAATTTACAAAATCTACCTCAAAGTTATTTGTATACATCAAAATATATTTGACTATTAATACTAAAAATAATAATATAAGATTTCTTTAATATGAAAATAACTAAGCATATTCACTACAATGCTAATATATGTATGAATCAAACTAAAATGTTATTTTAATATTTTATACTTTTTCTATTTAATGCATATAATGAAATGCATTGTTTATTTTAGAAAATTTAATCTTTGTTGTATCATGGGGAAAAGGAAAAAAATAACTTTCCAAATGCTCAGCTGTTTCTATATGATCAGCAAATTCATTTTCAGTATCATGAAAAAAATGATTTGTAATTCTTAAACCCATGTATCCATTTATCACTGCCATATATATATATATATATCAATTGTAAAAGTTGACATTATGTGATATTTATTTAACTAGTATCTTTGCATATGTAATATTTTTAAGTTCCCTCCATTATTTATTAACTTTTGGGATAAAAAAAAATATTTATAAATCTAATTTAAATATATAATTTTTTCATAATTAAATTTTTTTTTCATTTTTTTGTAAACCTGTTGTTGCTCAAATGTGTAAATGATAATTATTATAATTAGGGCCTGGGTAGTAATGACCGTTTAATTACCAAAATAAAATTTTAAAGACTACTCTGAAAAAGTTGAAAATTATCTAAGAATGCTTTAAAATCTTTCCAAAGTACTATTGTAAACAAGGTTTTATAAATTAATAGTTATTTTAAATTAGCTGTTTTCTTCTGGAAAAGATTCTTGGGTGGTAGATGATATATAGAAAACTAAAATGTTAAGATTGTAATATTTAAACAAAATTACTATTCACAAAATGCTTATTCTAAATGCTATGATAGAATTCTTGAGCTTAAGCAATGTCTATTGCTTAAGCCTGATTATTAATATCTTTCTTAAAATTGTATGCTGTGAGCATACATTGTTTATAAAAGAAGAGACATGAATGCGTGCAGCCAGAGATGCGTGTTTTTTTTAAACATTCAATAATAAAGTAAAGAAAAGCGTCTATTACATCTTAAAAGACAGTAAGTCATCACAATTCAGGCCTTGATTACTATTTTTAAATTTGTTAACATATTTTTCATAGATATTGGATGATAGTGACATTTGATTGATTTATAAATTACCAGAAATATTTAAAAATAATTTCTAAGTTTTCAATGTAAAAATTGCTCTTATATTAATAATGACTTAAATCTGAAATAAAACTAGTGACATTTTCATGTTCTATGAAAATCAACCTCTTTGCATCTATTGTATCACATAATGGTCCAGAAGGGGGAAAAAAATTATCTTCCAGCCATCCATCATACTATAAAAAGAAAATATATATAAACTACTATTTGAAACCAGATATTTTGATTTCAATGAGGCTGTCTGTAATCAAACCTCTTTTAAATTTGGTATTTGAATTCCACATTATATTTTCTAGTTACAATACAAAGAGATATTTAAATTCTTAAATATACAATAAAAAACAAGTCTCACAATTTCATATTTTATTCTTACTTCTAATTTTTTTTTTTCAACTTATTGTTGACCAATCCTGAAAAATCTGATTTTTTTTACCCTTTAAATTTCATAATTCCTGCTAGTTTGTGAACCTTAAAAGATAAAGCAATTTTTATACATTATATTCCTATTATGAATATTTTTTAAATTATAAATATATTAGGAACATTAAGATTAACTTTGTAAAAACATTTTGTTAGATATTCTTTTTCAGAAGTCAGTGGATGTAATGAGGTTAATGCTCATAAAACCGTTAATCAAAACATTAGTGTATTGGATAATTAATTGTAGAGGTTTAAATGCAACTCTTCAGTAAACTACTTTTTAAACCTATGCATGTATATTTCATTTAAAGGTTTTAAAATGTTCTCATTATGTGAAAAATCATATGCATAATTTTTTATCTTTCAATACCCGTATTAAATATTGTAAAATTTTTCTTTTTTAAATTCACAACTTTCAATATTAACAAATGTAATAAAACCTTTCATAAGAGATCATATTTCTTCTATAACAGTAAAAAAACAAAAAATTCTTTATAATAAACGATTACTACATGGGAACATTTATTCATAGCTAGTTATAGATCGCATGAACAAGCTTTTCTTTACACTTAGCGACTTTCAGTACTGTTGGTTCTGTCTTAATATGTGTAATTTGTTAAATGTTAATTCTCTGATTTACTATGGAAAACTGTACATCTTTATGAAATTTCATTTGCCAATACTTAATATAATTTTTTTTCTTTATATCATTTAAAAGTGAAAAAATGCATTAAACTTGTAATAAAATGGTAGAAATGTGTTCTCTGGAAGGTTACAATGATATTCTCTCCTTTTCCGCACTTTTTAAAATTGTTTCTTACACCAGTCTTTGAAAATTATGCATAGGATTACAAGTTAAAATTCTGAACATTCTTCAATTATGAATTAATATTTTATTATACATAACATATATTTTTATGTATAGTGTATTTAAATTTAATTAGATTGTTTTAAAAAAATCATAAGTAACTTTTCAAAATAAAATTCCTTTCAAAATATTTTAATAATTATTTTCTGATGAATGAATATAAATCTATATATTTATAAGATCTACGAAATGTTTATTTTGCATGAATGATAAGCATTATTGTTGCAATGTTTAGGTAGTGTGCAAGTAGTTCATATAAAACTAATGTAAAGTTCTCTAAAACCTATTTGACAGCTAAGAAATGCTTTGAAAAGTGCTTCATAGTCATTTATATTTTTCAGCACATAATTAGAGTTTAAAATACTTTAATATCTATAATGAATACCAATAGATTGTTAGAAAATGTCTCGTCTAAAAAAAAAAAAGGAATTGAAAAAAAGTATTCTGTGATTATGTATATCACAAAAGCTCATTTCTGATACATCTAATTATCTCCAAATTTGTCTGTAATTTAAATATAAATTGCATTTCTTGTAGTTTTACCTACTTATTCTCACAATATTTAATGTTATGTAAAGGGACCAATGAAATACTAGAAGTGTTTCTGAATTAAGATCGATCCTTTTTAAAGATTTTAAAATAAATGTTTCCTATACTTCTTTTACATATTTTATATATGTAGATGTAGGGAAATTAATATCCATGCTTCTTATGACATATTATTTTAAGTTCTATTATTTACTTTCTATTTTATAATTCCCCTTTACTTTTTTTTAAGTACTCAATTAAATACTCTTATACAAATTGGTTTTTGACTCCCCCCCTTTACCAAAAATGCATTAATTTAACAGTGATTGATATTTGTTTTATAGTGTTTATGTGAAAATAAGTAGAAAAAATTACTAAAAGTATGTATAAAGTTTTAATAATATCATTGAAACTTTTTCCTAATCAAGATTTAGTTCTTATAAATCAGTAACAGAAAAGTTTTGTAAAATATATAAACTGGAATAGGAATTTGAAATGTTTCAGGAAATATTTCTTAAAGATATTAAAGCTTTTCTTATGCAAAATTATATGCACTTTAACGATAGTGTACTTTGCATGATATTTATTATTTTTCTTTTGATGGTACTTGTGCATTCTCTGCACTCTGAAAATCAACCATTACAAGTTTAAATTTCACAGGATGTCCCAAGCTTTTTGGATATTAGATCTTACATAATGTATAACAAATCATTTTAAAAACTTAGATTTAGTACCTGAAATGTGAAAGCATTTGCAGTTATAAAAATTTAATAGATTTAAAAAATGCTTGACATTGCTGTAAACTTGTGCTTATTTCATCATATCAGTCTTTTGATGTAAGATGAGCTTATTGTGTTCCAATTCTCTTGAAAGTTTAATGATTTTGTAAATTCACTGACATTTTTGAAGGTAAATTTTTTAAAATTTTCTAGGTTCCTTAAATATTTCCAAAGTAATGTGGTTTTTGTAATTTTCATTTGATGCTTGTGTATGAATTAGTTAGAAATTGAAGTTATACATGAGTATTTCTTTAAAGTTGTTATAAAGATTTTTATTTCAATAAAAAATATAATTGTTTATTAAAGAAGAATGTGAAGAATACTTATATAAATAATTGTGTAACGTTTTTCAATAAAAAAAGAAATTAACTGAAGCATTTTTCTTTTGAATTAACAAAAGGCAATTAGAATAAAAATGGTATATCTTTCCTATAGCAATAATTCAGTATATATAGTTTTGAAATTACAGCGTACATATTCCTAAGGATGTTTAAAATTTTTTAATTAGTAAAAATCCCTCCTCCCCATTCAAATAGCATTCAAAAACATAGTATGAAAAAATAGATAAGATGGACCTTTTTCATGACTTCGCAAGAAAGTGTATTTCAATTGTTTAATAATAGTAGTTAATTAGGATAATTAAAAAAAATTCCCATAGTAAATAGAAACAAATTAAACTACATCCAAATGTATTTCTTCTGTCATGTTTGAAAACAAGCAATTAAATATGTGATTCCCTATCCCAAGTTTTAAATATCCAATAATATAGCCTCGGAAGAAATTTTATTTCTTCAACATATCCACTAAATTGTATAAACAAGTTTTCTTGCTGTGCAATATTTTTATGCTCACTTAATAGCTGCATATTAAATTATTTCAATCCTATTTTTTATGGAAAAAATTGCTCTTATTTCATGATTACACAAATTGCTCCCAAAAATGAATCATAAGTTTATACATGGGGCATTATACAAATTATATTTAAAAACGCTACTTATTAAGACAGTTGAGTGCTGATTAGTGGAAAAAGAAGAAACTTGAATTCACAATTACAGCATAATTTTAATTTTCCTCAAAAAGGTAGGACGAATTACGATACTACACTATTTCTTTACTTTTTTTGAAAATCTAGGGATAAATTGTCAATTTAAATCTGAAAAAAATGTAAAGTTTTTTTTAACTAACAGCAAAAATTTCCTCTTAAATCATATCAAAATATTTAACTAAATAAATCTGTGTGAATTATTTTGATTTTTTTAGTTTTAGTCATCAATCCATTTTTGGTTACAATACGATAAACTGAAAGTAAAGAAATTCAATGGATTAGAAATCCTTTAACATTATGAATATTTTTTTGTCTTATATTAACTAACTACAAGAAGGTAATTTTTAGAGCATTTTAGCATAAATAATGTATATTTTTATGTATGAGATGTGAGTGAGTGAGAGTGAGGTTTTATGGCGCAAGAGCCAAAGTAGGCTATGCTGCGCCAAACATTTGTTAAAATCGATTAGCAATTAATTTCATTAAAAACAAGAGACGAACACAAAAAGACACATAAAAGATAAAAGGTTAAAACTCAAATATGGTGTAAAAGGCCAATATGTCTTAAAAAAGCAAATAAATTATGGTGGGGGGTTTCCCCCACCAAGTCAGAAAGTTTTAAAACAGATGAATGAAAAAAAGTCCGGCGATGATGATCAAACACCGGACAGTCAATTAAAATGTGATGAATAGAGTAAGGGACATGACAGGAAGGACACTCGGGAGCATCTTCTCCAAACAAAAGATGTTTATGAGTAAATCGACTATGTCCAATGCGAAGGCGAGTCAATCTGACATCGGCTCTTCGCATTGGAAATACAGGCCATTCTTCGATGATCGGCTTCACCGAGTGTAATTTATTGTTAATTTGTAAATTCCACGAATCCTGCCATGTCTGATGAATGAGCATTAAAATATGATGTCGAATGTCCTCAAATGGGACTGCGAGCTGCAGAGGATTTGTTGCCGAACGTGCAGCCGAGTCCGCTTGTTCATTTCCTAAAATACCTACATGACTAGGTATCCAGCAGAATTTTATGTCATAACCCCTGCTATAAAGCTGACAAATAATGCCGGCAATTTCAACCACGATAGGATGACTTCTATCGTCCAGATGTACCAATGTTTCCAGGACGCTCCTGCTGTCAGTATATACAACGAACTTTCGAGAACTGGATGTCTCGACTAATTTCAGGGCACAGTAGATGGCGACTGCTTCGGCAGTGTAGACACTGCAGGAAGAGTCGAGCCGGTAACTGTGCCTGATGTCGTTTGAAACGACACCACAGCCGACGTATCCAGTTCCTTTCGATCCATCCGTGTATACAGGAGTATAATCCTCACACTGACAGTGATGGAAGGCAAAGATTCTCTGGAGAACAATGGGACATGTGGTGCTCTTGCTGTAAGAAGCAAAAGGGTTATGGAAAGTAAACCTTGGTACATTCCAAGGTGGAAATTTAATAAAATTTCGTTGCTGAATACCCAAGTCATGTAGGCCGAGTTCCTCGATGAATACCTTCACCCTCTCAGAAAAAGGCCGGATGAAGGAAGGACGAGCACTGTATAGTCTCCTTAAAGACGGGCTGAGAGTAATATTTTGCAATGGGTGGGATGGGAGAGATGATTTTTTGAAATGATAATAGAGTGACAGTTTCAGGCGCCGCAAAGCCAAAGGTAGCTGGTTACATAGGACATAGAGACTCTGCACAGGTGACGTTCGAAACGCACCACAGCAGATTCTCAGAGCATTATGGTGGACTGGGTCAAGCTTCCGCAAGGTAGTTTTGCAAGCAGATCCGTAGACGACGCATCCGTAGTCGATCCGAGACAGAATCACCGACTGATACACTCGGAGTAATGAAGTTCGATCCGCTCCCCATGAGGTGTTGGACAACACCTTCAAGATGTTCAGGGATTTCTCGCATTTCCTCCGCAGATGCAAAATGTGCGGAAGGAAAGTGAGTTTGCGGTCGAAAATTACTCCGAGGAAGCGGACGTCAGGAACGACAGGAATAGACGTATTACGGATACGAATGTCAGGATCGGGATGGAGACCCCGTTTCCTACAAAAATGCACGCAACTACTCTTACTGGGAGAAATACTATGCCCATTTACGTCACACCATGTAACCAGGTTATTGACTGCGGTCTGAAGTCGTCGCTCAATGATACGCATTGACGATCCTTCGCAGGAAATCTGCAGATCGTCAACGTATAATGAGCCATGAACTGATGGTTGAAGATGAGAAAGTATTGGTGACAGATGACAAATAAAAAGAGTGGGGCTCAAAATGCTCCCCTGAGGAACTCCTTCAAATTGAATAAAAGATGAAGATAAAATATTACCAACCCGTACTTTAAATGATCTGAAATTTAAAAACATTTTAATAAAAAGAGGTAAATTGCCTCTCAGACCATAATCGTAAAGAGTGCGCAGAATCCCATAGCGCCACGTACGGTCATATGCCTTTTCGATATCAAAGAAAATAGAAACCAAATGATTCCTCCGTACGAAAGCAGAACGAATCTGACTTTCGAGTAGAAGGATGTTATCTACTGTGGATCTTCCTTTACGGAAGCCACTCTGAAACGGAGGAATGCATTGATTCTTTTCCAATTGATATACGAGACGGGCATTGACCATACGTTCTAGCGTCTTACACAGGCAACTCGTCAGAGCGATAGGCCTATAGTGGAGAGGGTTCTTTGGATCCTTTCCAGGCTTCAGAATAGGAATAACGATTGCTTCCTGCCACTGGCTAGGAAACACATGCTCCCTCCATATTCGATTGAATAGGTAAAGGAGACTGACAAGTGAATCCTCGCTCAAGTGGCGAAGCATATCGTATGTTATACCATCAGAGCCTGGACTGGTATTGTGAGCCAAGGACAGAGCCTTTCTCAATTCCCACATGTCAAAGTCACAGTTGTAAGGGAGTGGTTGCCGACACCTGAAGTTGATAGGTGTCTGCTCAGAACGATTCTTAGTCGCTAAAAATGTAGCGCTGTAAGAATCGGAGCTTGACACACTAGCAAAAGAGTGGCCGATTACATTGGCCACTTCGACAGGTGAAGAATGCACAGCATTTGCAGTTTCCAGTATCGGGATGGAAAATTCCCGATACAGGGAGTTTGCAGCTTTTACCTTTCTCCATAACTGTTGACTTGTGGTAGACGATGTGATGGAAGAGACATACCTGATCCAAGATTCCCTCTGACTATGTCGCCTTACTCTGCGAGCAATCGCCCTTGCCCTTTTAAAGGCTATGAGATTTTCAGTTGTGGGATACCGTCTGAAGATACCCCACAATTTCCTTTGTTCCCGATAGGAGGATTGACATTCCTTATTCCACCATGGTTTACTCATCTTCCTCTGTGATGTTCCACTCTTCGGTATCGCTGCATCAGCAGCGTCCACGATAGAGGTAGTGACATTTTGGACAGAGCTATTAATATCCTGATCTTGAACCATTGTACCGGTAATAACCGCTATCCGTGTGAATAAATCCCAATCTGCCCGGTTGAAGCGGTAAGTGGGGGGACGTAAACGCACCCCACTACCATGAACCTGGGAGATCAGGAGAGGGAAATGATCACTATTATAGAGATCATTCAGAACCTCTAAATTCAGCGACGGTAGCAGTGTCGGTGAACAAATGGCTAGATCAAGGGAATGAAAAGTCCTAGTGGGAGCATGGAAATACGTCTTCTCGTCGGTGTTCAGCAGACAGAGACTGTGATCAGAGATCAATCGCTCGATCTGCCGACCACGAGAATTTGTACCATCATACCCCCACTGAGGGCTGTGTCCATTAAAATCACCAAGCAGAAGGAAGGGAGCTGGTAACTGATCGACTAGTTGGTCTAAATCCATTTGTGACACTACATCGTTAGGTGGCAGGTAAATGCAGCAGACTGTGATTAGTGTGCGGGTGTGAATTCGCACAGCCACAGCCTGCAACGATGTGGTCAGTGTAACGACGTTATGAGGACAGTTCTGGGATGCCAGAATGCAAACACCTCCAGAAGAAGGTGATGAGACGTCAACATCCCGTCGTACACAATGATATCCACGCACACGGGTTGTCATATTACTCTTCAGAAAAGTTTCCTGAAGAGCAACACAGACAGGTTGGTGCGTAGATAGTATGGATTTGAGATCCTCTAGTCTGGGTCGTAAACCACGGCAGTTCCAGGAAACAAAAGCCATTAATTGGGCGCACTGGAAGTGGAAGGTCCCGTTTCCAGGACCCCCATGGAGTCATAATCTTCGGGCGATGGGTGTAATACCACCGCATCCCCGTCAATGACTCTAGTCTTTTTGCGAGGAACACTGTTCTTCGCACTAAATTTTAGTTTTTGCCTCTGCAAAGCTTTAGACCTGGCTAATGGCCTAGTCTGTTGAGCCTTTGCAGAGGAAGGGGTTTTTAAAATATTTATTTTTTTCTTGGGTGGCAGAGCTTTAGTGTCAGATTGTGGTGTCTTTTTTGTAGGTTGCGGTTTCTTAATGGTAGGAACAGGTTCAGGAAATTGAGTAGATTTAGATATTTTAGTTGTCTGTGTTGCCGTAGCGTAGCTTTTTCCCTGTACAGGAGTACGGGAAGAAACCACACGGCGAGCCTCGGGATAAGACAAATTCTGCAGCGTTACAGGAAGCACTATCGTGTCCTGTTGCTGTACAGCGAGCGCACGTCAACTGTCCCCTACAAGCGTTCTTGGAATGGCCATATCGTTGGCAATTAAAACATCTCAGTGGGTTTGGAATATATGGTCGGACGGAGAGTCGGAGATATGCGGCCTAAACTGTCTGTGGCAGGGTAGGAGTCGAAAAGGTCAAGATGAGGTGCTGGGTGTTAAGCACCTTACCATCTCTCCTAATCGTGATCCTCCGGACACCACAAACCAGCTGGTCCTGCAAATTTTCCAAAATCTCTTCCTCCGACACGTTTTCCAAATCCCTTGAGGATACTACGCCACGAGAGTAGTTCAAATTCCTATGCGGTGAAGTTGTCACAGAATAGGGTCCTAAGGTCTTCATATTCATAATCAGTTTTGCTTGATTAGAATTACAAACTTGTATTAATAGGTCACCAGAACGTAGCTTCTTAACTTCCTGAACTGTTCCTACCATTCCTTGTATACCCTTTTGTATTAAAAAGGGAGATATTTTTTCAAAACTATCTGTTTCTCTTTTAATGAGAAAGAAACGGAAATTGGTAGAATTATTACAAGTGTCTGATGTTGAGTCCATATTTACAGAATTAGATTCATACTGTTCTACTCGATCTGCCCAAGTTTTATTATTTGCTTCATTAGATTTTTTTATCGCTTTTGGAGCCAAAATCGAATTCTCTTTAGTTGTAACCATATTTGCCTTATAAAAAAAAAATTTCACGGACAGACTTCTAGTTCGATGGGTCCCCGCCAGACCCATCTCCCCACCCTTTCCTAACGCGGAAACGAGTAACCGACGGAGAGATTCGTTTCAGCCGGACAATGTGACCTGCCCCATTACGTGCCCAGGCAGAGGCACAGGTCCAAGGCCGAAGCCGAGGAGGATTTCTCGCAATGGGAGTGAGGTCACACCATCCAGCCACACGCAACCAAGGCTCTCCCTCAGGGAACATTTTAAAGGATGACATTCCGAAACTGTTACCGACGACGCACGCAACTCCTCTCCTCGCACACCCTTCTCTAACCAGGGCCTTTTCCAATCACGCCCATGCGGTCTCCCACTAGGTACCTCCGCATGAGGGGTACTGGGGCCCAGTATTGCCAGAGCTAGGCATGCAGGAAATCGGCATTGATACGCCGTCGGCCTTTTAGTGTTTTAGTAGGAACACCACAAATATTTTTTTATTTTTATTTTTAAATACTTTTATATTATTTTTTTTAAATATTTTTTTAATTTTTTTTTTTTTCAACACAAATATTAACACAACACATAGAAAAAATAAAACTGAGTTAGTGGAACTGTTTTCCGCCGGATATCACAAAATAACAAGCGGAAAACCCCCCAAAGCAAAACACATGACGGGAAAAAAAGAGGGGGGAGAAGAAGAGGAAAACAAAGATCACTGAGGTACCTCGGGGTTGTGAAGCCCGTACTCATCTCAGGTTGATGAGCCCCCTGAGGGGTTATGTATGAGATAACAAATAACATCAACATTCAATATTGTTATAACCTACAGGAAAGCCTAGTAATAAAGAGAAAATTTGCATGAGAACAGTAATTGGCTTTGTTTTCAGGAAACTATTATTCTATATTTCCTGGGTATACAAAGCTGTGTTATTTAAAGATGTTATAATAATTTAAAATCCAATAATTAACTTTAATCAAATGTTAAAAAAGCTGTACATTTGTTTTGATGGTAATGTTAAGAAAAACGGAAAAATTTATCTATCCTGAGATTCAATTTACAAAACTTCCAAGTTTATGAAAGTTACATCATAAGAAAAAAGATTCTACCTTTATTAATAGGATTGTTTTAATCATAAGTTTTCAATAATTTAAAATGTTAGCTAAAAAATATAAATAAGTATTTATGGATCCCATAATTTAGAGATTTGAGTGACTAAATGTTATAACCAAAGAAATATTGAAGTGAAAGTTTGAGAATCATTGCTAAATGATTAACATCTTACACTTAACAATAAAAAATTATAATTAAGATGTATCTTTTTTTTTTTATCCTACCTCTATGACAGGGGTGGCCAACCTTTTGCATACCATGCACTTATACTCAAGCATTTTTCATACCATCTTGCATTTATGTTAAAGGAATAACTTAAATCATACAAATTAATTAATTTAAGCCAGTTCAATGGAGCCCCAATCTACAATAGTCAGGAATGATGTTCTGTACGAGGTCATGTAATGCCAGAGCAAAACTTTGTTGAAAATTCCAGGCATAAGATCATAGTTTATGACAATAAAGTGAAATGGTTTTTAGGACCCATAACTTAATAGATTATTATTTTTTATCTAAAAAAACTTTAAGTGATGGAGAAGATTTAACAAAAAATTTCTATCATGTGCATATGTGTATTTATTTAACTAAACACATTATTGTAATTATTGATATGAAATAATTCTTGCATATAATTTCACATCTTCCTTTTTATAATTTACTGCTATTGATGTATTAATGTAATTTTCCACAAAATTCATGACAACCCACAATTTTAAAATGAACCTTTTTTTGTTACTTGCACTTTAAAAAAACCCACCATTGAAACTAAAAATTTGCTATTAGGGACACTGCCGTTTTAGATGATAACATATGGCCAGTTTATGACAAGCAGACATTACTTCCATAAATCTAGCTTTCTGTATCAAATATAATTTTACTGTATAAAGTTAGAACTATACATTAATATACTGTAATTATTTATTGAAAACAGATTTTCTAAAGCCCCATATTAAAATTTTATACTTCACTTATAATCATGGCACCATTTAACTATGAAAACAACTGAAGCAATATTTTCTTCCCATTTAAATATATGAGCATACATAAAGGGAGAATGATATTAAATATTTTTGGACAGATTCAACTAAAGTAATTTTCACTGAAACAAAAATATTAAAAAAGATACTCATTTATTTTGTTTTTTCAACATTTTTTTCTTCACTACTGTTACAGCTTTCTGAGGACCTAGAATAATAAATATATACATAATGAATCGATTTTGACAATTCAGTAAATTATGTTAAAAGTATAGACAAACAAATTCTATTAATTTACAGAGAGCACCGAAAAGAATATGTACTGTAAAATCCCAATAATATTTTTTATGTATTTCACTCAGAATTATACATTTTAATTAACTAACATCATACTACATCATTATATGTTAATATTATTATTCATTATTTCTAGATTTTAATAAGTTCCAAGACTAAAATTTACATCAATATTCAAACCTTCTGAGTCAGAGGAAAGACAGGCAACAATTGCCATTAAATCTAAAAGATTCAATAAAATAATTTAAAATTTCTTTTTTACTATAAATATTTTCTTAATAAATATTTAAATGCTTTTTAGTTCTTGAAAGTTTTATGAACTTTTGGGATTTTATAGAAATATTACATATTTTAAAATACAAAGTACTTACTATAAATATTTGAACTAATTAATTTTCCAGATTTAGTAGGAAAACAGCCTGTTAATATTTTCGATTCAATTGGTTTGGATAACATGGATTTTAATTGGTTTCTCATTGCTTTAATTTGACGTGATTTACCTGCTTTTTCCTGTTCATCACCCAAGTCATGTAATCTTAGAATAAAAAATTAAGGTAATAAATATTAAAAGAAAAAAAAAGTTAATAGAATACGCAATCATTCATAAATATTAAATAAAAATTTGTTCATTAAATAATATAATATAGAAAATTTATCTAGTTTAACAAAGTTCTGAAATAAAAATTTAATATCAGCATATAATTCATAATACATTGTAATTTGACAGAAATAGGTTCAAAAAATAAAACTAAAAAAAAGGATACAAGTTTTCATCAATATCTACATCCATTTCCTTTGCAGCATTTTCAAACCAACGATTTTGAGCATTAAGTCTATTCTGTCTGTGTTCCAACTTATCAATTGAACGAGCTAAAGTAACTCTGTCTTTAACAAGTTTAAAGATTTTGTGATTTACTGGAAAGGGAGGTATAGTTTGTTCTAAAAAGATAAATTTAAAAAAGTTAATAGGATAATGCATTGATATCCAAAAAATTCTACGTAATTGGTAATTAAAACAGTATAATAATCATTTGCATGAAAAATAAGTTCTGAAAAATACACTGAATCTCTTAAAATATACAAGAATAATTATTTTGAAACATGCAAAGTAATTTAATTAGAAATATAATAACAACCCATAGATCTTATAATTTAGTACTTGATTCAGTCACAATACATGTTTTAACTTTAAACAATAAGCAACAAATTTGTTCAAAAATAAAATAATTATGTAAATTAAGTTAAATTTGTTAATTTAATTGCTATCTCTCTGCATTCAAATGAACAAATGAAACAGTAATAAATTTCTTTTAATGCTATTTTTATCCTCCCATATTTGTAGAAACTTGCAAGACAATATATATACATTGCAAATGTTATGTTTGTTTTGCCCATTTCATTTGTGGAACAAAGAAAGAGAAGGTAATGTAACTAAATGACTTAAGTCAAAAATTACTCTTGAAGTTAATGAACATATCAAATAATTTTAAGATGAATTATTTCACACTATTGTACCTTTATTTAACGTTTTACAAATTTTCTTGTAATGTATACCATCTTGTGGTTCAATTAACAGCAAACTCAAACCTTCATTTTCAGCTCTTGCTGTCCTTCCACTCCGATGAACATATGTCTGTAAATACATTAATTATTCTTGATTATACATGAATACTGTATGACCTTGTGAATTGGAAATGCAATATGTTCAAATTGTTATGTTAAAATATGGAATCATAGCAAGCATAGGCAGCAATTTTATTATTCAAAACTAATTATGAATATTCATTTTAGTCAAGTTTTAAAACAATCATGAAAGGTATGTAGTTTACTTTAAACTATAAAGAAAGAAATATTACAACTGATGTTTTCTGCTATAAAGCAATGTCTTTTCCTTTTTAGTAAAATGGATATAAGCTAAATTGATAAGTATTTAATAAAATAAAAATATTAATAGATTTTGGTGATGACAATTTTTAATTCCTAATAGTATAACAAAAAATATATAAATAAATATCAAATATTTAAAATAATAAACTATACTAAATGAATTAAACTTAATAAGCAGTTAAGAATTAAAACTGATGAAAAAATTATAATATTATAAGGTATTTTATTATCAGATTTTTTAATGTTCTTACATATTTTACTTATTTTTATAACTGACATTAATTTTTTTTATGCTGAACTGAATCTTTTTCAAATATAGGTATGAAAAGTATAATAAATAGAGGGAAAAAATATATGTTTAATTTCACATACTTCTGCTGTACGAGGTACTTGGAAATGTATCACATGTTCAATTCCTTTAATATCTAAACCTCTGGCTGCAACATCAGTTGCTAATAAAATTCCATTATTACTCTGTTCAAATTTTTCTAGATTTTTTAATCTTTGACGTTGGTGCATTGAGCCATGTAGAGGAAGTGGATGACAATCTAACAGTTCGAATACATTCCTTAATCGACGAACACAATCTATGCTATTACAAAAAACTAGAGTTCTACCTCGATGCATGAGAAGAAAGTAGTAAAGATAAGAATCCTAAAAATAAATATATTTAAAATAATTGCTTACATAGAATGGAAGCTACACATAAAAATAACACAATTTTAAAAATTAACTTATAATTTTTGAAGAAATTTACCTTTTCTTCATTACTACACATTATTTGTGTTTCAGTCAGTGTATCTACTACAGCAGTTTTCTTAGTAATATCGATGATTTTAGGATTTTTCATTCCAATTAGATTTATTATGGATTCTGGAACAAGAAAAAAAAATACAGATAATTACTCACAGAGTTCACATAAAGTAGCTTTAAAGTGGAAACAAGCATGCAAGCACACATTTAAAAAAAATTTAAAATGCTAACTGAATGTGTTAACAGAAAAAAAATACAGGAATGAAGTAATTCTAACAAAGAGAAAACTTTATTTGTAAAATTTATGTAATACTATCCATAAACATTTGTCACCATTTATACATAACAATAAATTTAAATACAAGGTTTATAACGTTACTAACAAGACATTTTTCTGTAAACTTGTACAAATAAAAACTTGATTCTTACATAAAAAAAAAGCATGCCTAAAAATCTATTTTCTTATATTTTATTCTTAGGGTGATTATAAGATCAAAATATCACAGACATAAAAACAAGATTGAATATTGAAACATGCAAAAAATATTTAAGTTACTCTGAAGTCAGTCAATTTTGCAATACTTTAAACTAGAACAATAACTAGGAATCACTGCTTTAAGTTTTCATAATATGAATACATATCTTACTTTAATAATCTAGAATTTTTCATTCTTTGAACATATTAGAATGACTCAGATATTGGAAATTCAATAATATGCTTTTAATTGATGTAAAACATTACTTAATTTATTAATTGCTTTCAATATTATGAAGAGCATTTTATATGCATTCATGAAGTTTTCACGACTCAACTGAAGGAATTGAATCCACAAAGAATTATTAGTATACTTTTAAAAATAAGAATGGTTTTCAATTGCTTGACGTGTATTCATATAGGCATACATGGTCAACTGTAAAATGTTTTACTTCTATTTTATACCCATTACTCATATTTTTGTTATTCATTTTACATTGATGTTTGTTTTTGACCTTAACTGTTTGATTTTTACATATATAAATATATGTAATAGTAAACTAAAGGAATGAAATGTTTTAGTGTTTTCATGATAACAAGCAAATTTAAAAACTGAAAATTTTACCTAATTTCTTTTTAGTTTGAAGAGGCTTAACTTTTTTCTTCTTAAACATCAAACGAGTAGGCAGGTCATGAATCATAGTCAGAGTTGCTGAGAATACAAATGTTTGTCTTTTCCCATTGGGATTTCTATATTTGAATAAAAGAATAAATGTAAACTATTCATTCTTTTTCATAAATATAGAATGAAATACATAACAAAGATTCAACATAACATGTTATTTTTTACATTACTATAAGATTTTCAAAAAATCATTTACATTATTACCAACTAGATAAATCATTTAATAACTAATTGGTAAAGACAACCTAAAATATACAAGGAATAATTCAGTACACGTAATAGCTGAGTATTTTCAAGCACTTACCCATTGATTACTGATAAAATTTGGGTCAGTTCAGCAAAATGACCCTTTTCAACCATACGATCAGTTTCATCAATAACCAAATATCTTACATTGGAAACTTCACTTACATGTGATTCACCCTAAAAAGAGTAGAACATTAATGAAAATTAAAGTTATTATTACAGTTATTAAATACATATATATAATTTGAAAATATTTCGGCTCATTCATTCACACATCAATATACAAATAACATTCAAAAATGTGTATCTTTAATAGATGCATGTATACAAAAACATACAATTTTTTTTTTATTTATATTGCTTATTAATAGGGTTGCTAATTGAAAAAACGACCTGTTTTTTTTAATCAGTTCTAAAAGAGTAAGAACACCCAAGCCAGCGATCTACCCAAAACATGATCTTTGCTATTCTGAATTATTCAGAGTCGTTTTCCCTTCTGTGCCTGACCGGGTGCATAATGTTCTACAAAACACAATGTTAGGAGAAGCTATATACTACCAGAGAAGCCCAAAGATATTCCCAACATTTTTCTGCAAGTCAGTGACCTGTTCTCATACTGAAATTAGGCAAATGTTCACTGAAACCAACCCATCTACCAGCTGCGGAATCTCTAGAAGTGAATATGACTAGCATCACACACCTATGCCTCCACAATTCCCTGAATAAAGCAATTAATGATTAGTGTATAGATGGACCTCAATAGCACACACTTAAGCAATAATGCAATTTGAACAAAAGAACTAGATTGAACAGCTCCAGAAGAAAACTAAAGTGAAGGGAAAAAACTTCTGATGTGTTCTTTCCCCAGGAAGTAAAAGACCTGACAAAACAAGTCTTGGAACTAGAAGACTTATTTTAGTAACTAATTGGTAAAGACAAAAAAAGGTTGAGGAACAGTAAATATTAGGTTAAACAATTCCAAACTGGAATAGGTTGCTCCAACAAATAGGTATTTGGTTCTTTTGTGTTTCATAATTGATTTTCACATTTGAATGGAATCGTAAACATAATTGTTTTTCATTTGATTGTATCTAATTCCCTTTTTAATTTATGAACCAATTCTAAAATTCTTGCATTTTTTTATTAGGTATTAATCATAAAACATTAAAAGCATTTATTTGATGTGCATAATAATGCACAAAATTTTTTGCATTTATAATTCTAACAAAGGATATTTTATATTGACAACATATATTTTAGGGCTTATAATGTAAGACTAACTTAAAGATGATTGGCTTCAGCAGGTTTATATATATATTGATGCAAAATCAAACATGTATATATATATATATATGAGTTTGATCAAATATACGAATAATTTATGATGAATTTTTTAGTGAAAATTTTCTCTTTACTTTGATTCTTATTATTGTGTATCAAAGCAAATAAGAGTATAATATTAATTTAAATGTTTAATATATTTCACTTGGACCTTCATTAATAATACCTTTCTCAAAAAACATAGAAAATAATTAAACAAGACTTAATATTTAATTACTGCAGAAAGTCTGCAAACAAAAATAAAAGATTTATATGTTATTTTTTATGTTTGACTTAGATATCATGAGTGTAATATCTAATACAATGCATTTTTTTTTTTTTTTTAAAAAAAAAGGAGAATTGTTAATTTTTTTTCTCAAAAAATACTAAAAATTTTTGCCTAAAATTTACAATACACTATATGATACAAAAACGATTTCAATTTTTTTTTTCCAGCCAGGATTTACTTGAATATGTGAATTTTGGTTTTATTAACATTGCACTAGAAGTAATACAAGAATTATTGGCGACGGACCTCATAATTTTTAACATCGGTCAAGCAATGAGTAAATTTTGAATATGTAAATGTATAAAAAAAAAATACTCCTACTGAGAAATTACGAAAGATATTTAATTTCAAATTCTGCTGATAAAATTAGAAAATAATATTCTGCTTAGAATGTTTGATTAAAAACATGATTTTTTCCCCCTCTAAACTTCAATCGATTTGATTTTTCCTAAAATTTGTATAGTACTCCTATGTGGCAATTACATAGTGTTAAATACACTAGAATATATTTGAGGTTTTGTTTAAAAAATCTAAAGAACAAATGGTTCTAAGAACAAATTAAGGAATAGTTCATCTAAAAGAACAGAAATTCCCATCTCTACTTACAAATGTATTCATATACTACTCTAAATATTTTATTTTACTTCAAAAGATTTTTAAAAAAATTAGTACTTATGAAAGACTTATTTAAAATAGCACATATATACCCAAATGATTCAAAATTAGTTCATCATAGATATATGATATTTTAGAAATAGTCCCTACACATCAATGCTGAAAACATAACGAAAATGTTTCCTTTCAAAGTTGTCTAGAATTTTAAAAGAGACAATATAGTAGATGTCAGATGAAGAAAAAATACCATTTTTTTTTTTTGTTTTGCCATTTTTAAAACATACCTTTTTTGAAAGACAACAATACAGATTTGCAGAGTTTTGAGCACTAAACTTTTATTAAATTAGATTTTAAAAAAATTAGATAAGATAAACAATTTTATCACTAAAAGTAAATAAGGTCTTAATAAAGCTTTATGATGGATATTATTTTGAATTACGTTTTTCTCAAGGAAAAATCAATGTGCAAGGAATCTAAATCTGTTTTATGGAAGAAATTTAATAATATAATTTCAGCAATTAGTTTCAGAAATAAGGCACATGTTCAAAATATTTCAGTATCCAAGCATTCATTTAAATAACAATTAAACTGTCAAACAATTGTTAATACATTAATTATCAAACTAAAATAAAAATAAACCTACTTCTTCAATCATTTCCCATAATCTTCCAGGAGTTGCAACTATTATTTCCGGACATTTTTTCAAAATTCGTTTCTGTTTTTCAGGTGCCATACCCCCAACCAAAACAGAAATCTAAGAACAGTATTATCAGATATTACAAGCAATTTTTAACAAAAGAAAAAATAATTTTAAAAATGGACATTCTAAATATTTTGTTAAATGCTTTAAATTCAATAAAAGCTTTTATGATCAATTTTTCTCAGTATGAGGTAAAATTTGTAGTAATCAAAACGAAAACTACATATTGATGGTAATATCAAAACCTAAATATGCATAATTATCACTCATTCTAACAAACATAACTTTTAACACTGATAACATTTTATATGATATATATATTCCATTAGTATGTTACTTTTTTAAATGGTTGTGTAAACTAATGATTAGAGAGAGAGCAACCGCTTATGATTTTAGCATCTCTCATTTAAATTTATTAAAAATAATAGCTATTGTTTGATCTAAGAACCAACATAATTATGTGAATATTATAAATATATATTTCATTTATTTAAACTAATTACAAAATATCTCTGCATAATAACTAAGGCCATGTATGAAAATTAAGAACATCACATTTTTATTGAGTGCTTTCTCACAACCAATTCATAGGTACCTCTGTTCTTTAAAACAATCATTTAATTCCTTCCATTTGTTATTGATGTAATGTTGGATTCATACTTTTTATATATTGCAAATTGAATTTAGTTCAGCATGAAAACATACAATTTTTTTTTATTTTCATGAGTTTTTTTTTTTAATGAGCAGGGGGGAAAAGAGCTATTTACTTAAAATAATGGTGTTTGCCATCCTTATGGGCTTCATCTAGACTAAAGGTCTCCAAACTATAGCTCGCAAAGACCTTTATGAGTATCCTGCCAAGATCAGCTACCACTTACATGGAATTAAACTGGAGGTGCACAGTAGTTTATGTTTTCCAACCGATCACAACATTTCAAAACTTTATTTGCTGCTTACTTTTTCTACTTCTATTCACAGTCAATGAAATGATATAATGCCATCTAGTGGCAGAGTTTTTAAATGGTTTTCTATTTGTTCAAGACTGGATTATTTTGATCACAGTTTGCACTTTATTTCATTTAGTGATTATTTCTTTTCACCTAATTACTTACCAGTGTGTTTTAAGTATTGAGAATGTCGTTAGTTTTAACAAGGACTTTCCGAGTATTTTGAAGAGAAAACATTAAAAGCAACAATCTCTCTACCATAAGTGAATACATTTGCTGACTATATTCAGGTAAGTTTAACTTAAAACCCATTTTATTCCACTGTCCTATTTAGAGGACAGCAGAAAAATAGCATGTGACGATATTTCTTTGATGCGAATATTTGTCAACTGTAACAAGTAGGGGTAATGCAAAACTTCTGCTAGAATGAGGTATGTGTCTACCCTTTCCTTCCCCACCTGGAAACTTTGTTTATTCCTCACATTACAAAGTGTGGTTTGTATCTTCTCTTTGCAGTAGCAAAATTTTTTATCTCTTTACCTTGGATACTAGGCTGGGCATTTTTTTTATTTGATAGTACTCCTTTGTTATCATCCTAGTGGTTGATTAAACTTTATTGTTATTAGATAAATTTTAGTGCATTATTTTTTAAATGTCTTATAAAAAAAAATATCCTCCTAGTTTATTACTCCTGCTGAATTATGTCAATGCAAAAGTTTCTAATGTTAGAGGAAACATTGGAATTAAGTAGTTTAGATTCAGATAAGAACAATATTGAAATGACTATGTTACCACCAGATGCCAGTGAACTAACTGACTAAGTTGAAGGGAATGACAATGATGTAAATATTGGTGTGATTATTGTAAACGATGTTTCTGAATCTCTGGAGGTTAGAACTGGAGACAGTTTTTAGCCTGAACTGTTTACAAGCTCTAGTTTTTCAATAACAAAGTGCAAAAAAATTCAAAGGCATCAGTCACCTTGGATAAAAACTAAATCACAGCAATATACAAAATGGGAATTATAGTCCAAAGCAACTGCAAGTGATTTGTTCATGCAGATGGAAACTGCAATGAAATACAAAACTCCATCAGAGCTTTTTGAACAGTTTTAATCCAAAGAAATTAACGATCTCATTGTAAAAGAAGCTGTGAGATATGCAACAGATGTAAGAAATGAACATGAATTTCTGACCACTGTTAAACCACATGTTTTTGTAGGAATTTTACTTCTAACTGGTTGTCATTCAAATATCTATGAACATCATTACTGGTCAGATTCTGAAGACCTTGGCATTACCCTGGTAAAAAATGCCATATCACGAAACTATTTCCAAAATTTGAATCTTATTTACGCTTTGTGGACAATGAACTGTAAGTCAGCATGCCCAAGATTGATCCTTCAAAGTAAAATCTGTGTTTGTCACACTCATTTATAATTTTATGAAATTTGGACAATTCTCAGCAAATCTAAGCATTGAGAAAATGACTATCATATATTTATCTGAACAGTTTATCCAAGGCAAGCTAATATGTTTTGGATATAAACTTTGGGCTCATTCTGGAACCAAGGGATATTGCTGCAATTTTTTTCTCTCTAATGTGGTAAAGAATCTGATACAAGAAATGATACTCTTCTTGGAGCATAGGTTGTGATGAAACTGACAGAGAATAGAGTGAATCCTTTCAAGTTACACTTTATTCACTGCTGGCCATTAAAATTACACCCGGAAGAAATGGTCTGACAGTCAAATTCACATGAAAGGCTTAGGATATGCAAATGATTAGTATTTTAGCGCATTTAGACGACGCAGGGGTGAGAAACGACATCTGAAGCACTGCATAAAAGATAAGCTGTGTGGTGGATTTTTCATTTGGAAAGCACTTTTTTAGGTCAGAGTTTGCTCAGAATATCGTGTTATGCCTTGAATAATAAGAAATGCTTACCAGCAAGTGTCGGAATTCGATAGAGGCATGGCCTTTGCCTATCCAGAGAGTGGATTATTGTTCTGTGATATCGCCTGTCACACTGGTCAAATTCCAACCACTGTCATGCAAATATAGAATCAATGGGTTGCTGAGGGTCATACTGAACGGCATGCAAGATTTCTATCCCCTCCCATGACTGACTCTCGAGAGGACAGACATATTGTGAGGCCTATAAAACCATACAACCACATCACAGACCACTAGTCAGGAAAGGTGCATGCTCACAACATGTCCAGTATCCGCTCAAACAGTGCGACGACCTTTGCAGTAGCGTGAAATGTCAGCGAGGCGACCATTACTTCGACTTCCCTTGGCAATGTGGCATAGAGAGAGATGGCGACTCTGGTGTGTTGAAAGACAAAGCTGGATACAGGAGTGGACAATGTCGTCTTTTCAGATGAGTCCCAGTTCTGCGTGCAGTATTCTGATGGCTGTATATGTGTCTGGAGGCTCCGAGGAGACCGCTCGTCGCCTGTTTGCACTCGATTTCAGCAGAGAACCTGCACCTGGTATGATGATTTGGGTAGCCATTGGGTATACGACACACACATCTCTAGTTCGGATTGACAGTAATTTGAATTTATATTGGTACATTTCTGATATCTTATGTCCAGGAGTTGTACTCTGTCTTCGAGGCCTACCAAACTCCATCTTCTAGCAAGATAATGCAAAATCATATATTACACGTCGTGATCTGAACTTTCTCGACGCATAGGATATTCAATTCTTGCCCTGGCCAGCATGGTCTCTAGATCTGTCACCCATTGAAAACATCTGGTCATGGGTTGCTGAGAGACTAGCTTGCCACCCCCTTGAGCTAATATGATTGATGAAGTGTGGCATGGATTTTAAGCAGTAGGAAATGCCATACTATTTACACACAATAAATATCTTTATTGTATTTGCTTTCCTTCTTGGTGTGATATGAATATAACACAAGAGCTGGCTTCCCTACATAGCATATATGGCACAGTTACCAGAGAGAATATATTCAATGAATTGAAAAAAAAGAAAAAGGGGAAAAAAAAAAAAACATTTTCTGATTATAACTTGGATTAGATTAACCTCACCTGACTGTTGATGGAGGAAACAATATGAGTGGCATTAAGAAAGGCTTGATTGGACAAAAGAAGCAGATGTGTAATAAAAAAAATATTCCATAACCAATGTTCCTGCATTGAATTATTCACCAACAAACTTTGTGTGCTTAAATATGTAGACATTTCCATTGTACTGAATCCTGTGATGAAGATGAAGAATTTAATAAGGTCACATGGACTCAATCATAGACAGTTCAGACATATTGAAAGATACATATATAGAATCACAAGATTTACTACATTAATGGATGTAAGATGGCTAAGTTATGAGAAAGTAGTGAGCAAAATATTTGAATTTAGAAAGGAAATAGGTGACTTCCTGGAAAGTTAAGGAAAGTCACAATCATTACCCATTACTGTCTGATGAAGAGTGGGTATGGAAATTAGCCTTTGCTGAAGACATAACAAGTTATTTAAATTTTCTGAACCTAAATCTAAAAGGAGAAAAATCTAGTTTTTGATTTATACTTGTTTGTACAGATCTAAACTTGTTTTGTTTTTAGAACAAGTACAGGCCAACAACTTGATGCACTTTCAAAAGTGCAAGGTCTTCATGGCTGAAGCAGCAGCTTAGTTTCCCACATCATTTGTATGCAAAATCACCAGACTTCCAACTGCAGTTTTAGGAGTGGTTTTCTGACCTGGATTCAAAGGCAGAAGTGAGACTGTTTTAAAACCCATTTGAAGCAGATGTGGTCAGTTTCCCAGATGAACTGCAGCTGAAGGTCATTGAGTTGCAAGCAAATGACCTCCTCAGGGACAAGGTTAAAGTAGGACTGGAGAGATTTTATAAATTTTGCCCACGGAAGACTTTCCTAATGTCAAAACTTTTGCATCAAGGTACCTTTCAGTCTTTGTGTGAGCAAACATTTTCAAGTTTGAAATACTCTAAGAATAATTTAAGAGCAAACTTGTCTGATGACAAACTAAGGTCACTATTGATGTAAAGGACATCTAAGCTAAAACCAGAAATGTCTGCTATTTTGGCATCCAGAAAACAATGCCAATATTCCATCTAATACAGATGTTCATGTGTATCAATGTTTCGTATATCAATGTGTTATTAAATAACTGAATAAAGTAATGTTAAACAGATAATTAAATACAACATCTATGTTTTCAAATTTTTTTTATTTGAACCTCAAGTGTGTAGTCAAACCCCAAACTACTGTTAGATAGTTAATGTGGCCCTCAGACTGAAAAGTTTGGAGATCCCTGATCTAGAAAATCTGAAACTGAGAAACAATGAAAACTCCCGCTCCTGGTATGGGAGAAGGAATATAACTAAAGGACAGGTAAAATTACATGCTTGCTTTTTCTTCATTTTCATTATTTTCCTTTAATTTTATTCCTTTTTCATATATTTGTGTTTTGACAAATTTCATGAAGTTTGGAAATAAGACACAGGGTAATAAACACACCCTTCTATACATGAACAAGCCAGTTCAGATTGCAATCAGAACATGAGACAAATACTTCTCTTCCCTAAACTATTTTCATTCAAAATCAGAGATAGCCTCTGTTGCCTCTCCTCTTTCTTATTTTCCAGTAAGAAATAAACTGTTTGTCCATTTTGTGGTCACTCAACTTTAATAAGGCAATTTCTTGTCCCTTACTGAGTGACCCAATATATCTCCCAACCCCATTAACATGGCAGTTCTTGAGAAATTAGGACTTAACACTTGGCTCAACTGATACATCACTAGCCACCAGCTCAATAACAAACATTTGGCTACCACATACACCATTTCAATGCAATAAAATATTCTTTTAGCAAAATGTATTATCCAAGCTGTTCACATATCTAAGCATTAGAAATTTTTTGTGAAATTAACTGAAATACAAATCATTACTATTGGGTTTTAAAAATAATATAAGTAAAATATATATACCCATGCAAAAAAGACACATTTAACTAAAAAATTACAAAAGATAGTCTTTTCTAGCAATTTTGTAGACAATTCATTTTATGTAATAATTTAAATAAATTCTGAAACAAAATTTTTGTAATAGACGATGTTCAAACGCTCTAGTGTGTAAATTACTAAATACTGGGAAAAACATGAATTTCAATTCTGGAGGCATAATCAAGGAATGCAATAGCAGATTCACAATATCTTCACTAATATATTCATTATGCATCTAAAAAATATTTATTATAGCAATTAATAAAATTTTGTCTAGTAATGTCAAAAACAGGTGGATTAATTCTTTTTTTTTTTCTTCCTGAAATCATGTTTGAAGTACTTTTTAAACACTGAATTACCACAAAGATATTTCTACTGCAAGCTTCACAAACTTTCTATGGAAATCATGTGATTCTAAATAAAGCTTTAAAATATATCCTCAGAATACATTGCAAAGTCCACGAAATCCACCCTTCATCTTGTCCAACCCACTAAACAGGTCCTAAATCATTATTTATGAATAGTGCGCATTATTATGTAAGTATTCTTCCGTAGTTAGGTAGAACTGTTATTCTTACCCTCACTTTCTTAGTTTAACAGTGATGACTACTCAAAATAGATGCAGCAAAAATAATAATAATAATAAACAAATAAATAAAATAAAAAATTAAATATATATTTGAAAGGGCATAAAAAACGGAATTTTCTCTGGAGTTACTTCTTTTTTTTCAATTATTGAAAACATTTTTAATATCATTTAGTACACTGGCAGTGAGTTTTCAGATTTTTAGTAAATATTTAAAAATATTTTCAAAAATCAAAAAATAAGTAACCATAGAGAAATCTTCCTTTTATTTTAATACTCTTTCAAATTCACTTTATTCCAAGAAACTAAAAGGAATAATCTAGATTTGAGAGAGCAGTAGCAGATAGCTATAGGATTAACTTTATGCTCAGAAATTCATGGTGATGCATTGACGGGAGTTTAAATTAGTATAATAAGAAATTAATAACTATTTATTACTTTCTAACTTAATTAAGTCAATTAAACTTAACTTTGACAGATACATAAAGGAAGAATTTTTAAAAAATGAAACGAATTCAGCAAAATACATCAAACAATTCTCTATCAAAAATTAAGTTATTTCATAAGAAATGAAAGAATATACCATTATGTCAGTGAATTTACAAACAGCTTGCAAATGTTTTTTTATTTGTATAGCTAATTCTCTAGTTGGTGTCAGTATCAAACAATATAAAGGTTTAGATAATTTTTCATCTTTTTCCTCTTCCTAAAAAAATAAATAATTTATTACAAATAAATATAAATTATTTTAAATATAGAATATTAACAACATAAAATAAACTTACTTTTTCTTTTTTTCGTTCTTTAATACAAATGATATTATTTAATATTGGAATGCCAAAAGCTAAAGTTTTGCCACTTCCCTAAAAAAATTACAAATTAATTAGAAATAAATTGATCATTTTAATACAATTCTCACAATGTAATCAACATGGTTTTTTTTTCCTCTCCAGTAGTAAGAGTATTAAAATGAAACCTAGCACTGGGTAATTTTCTTTAGAAGGTTCATTTTCTTTGTAATTTATTCATTTATCACCATCATTTGCAATTTCCAACATTCAAAAAAAAATTTGCATTTATATGAATAGTCTCAAAATATATTACCATAATACATATTACTAGCATCATTGTTGAATTAGAAGCCGAAGAATTAAAAATACAAAATGCTCAATATATGGATATATTATTAAGGAAAAAATTATTTCAATTAAAAATCAATCTATATGTATGACAAGAATATAATTTTAATTACATAAATAAAATTAAAAACACCTTATAATGCTTAATCAAAACTTGGAGGTTTTTTAAATTTACTACTCACTTTAAAAAACAAAAACTGCAAAATTTTCACTTGAATTAATATTTAATAAAATAGGTATCAATGGTGTATTTACAAACTAAACACAAAAAACTTTTGTATAGAAATTATTAAAAACATACTGTTTCAGCAGCTCCTAAAATATCTTGATTACCCCTCATAGCAGCAGGTATTGTTAATTCTTGAATTTTTGTTGGTTTTTTGAAATTAAGCCTTCTCAACCCTTTGAGCAAAGAATCATGAAGATAATCGCCCCAAGCTGACACATCTATAAAGTGTTCAAAAGAAAATAAATATAATGGTAGAAGTTTTAAAAATCAAGTTTACAAAAATAGATGATATTTTTCCCACTAAAAACATTTCAATTTTATTTATAAGCTGCTATAATTGTTATGTATTATTAAGAACCCAAGATGATGCTTATCTGAAATGTTACTCATATAAAGGCGAAAAAACAATTATAGAAATTTCATAGGAATCCAAGAAAGTTTAAGCAATGATCTCTAAACATTGATGAGAAACTTGGTGGCAAAACAAAGATTCCAGAAAGTGCTGGATTCTTGGCAAAAATTTGACAAGGTCAAAAGTTATGAACTTTTCCTGAATTTTTGCTGTGACATCATCCCTGCCCTGAGTGGCTATAAAAGGGAGAGATACGAAGGCGGAGGGTATGGACAGAAAATCGACGGCAGTCAAAGTTGGCATTGGCTGAGCAGACTGAAAGGGAATTAACAGTAGCATGGCCAAGAGAATTAGCAAGAACTGTTGGAGTCTGCCTTGGAAGTTCTGAGATTTGTCTGTAGGGCGAACAAGTAAAATGAAGAGCTGAATGTTGCTGATACAACTGTGACTATCCTTACAAGTGCTGTTTTTGTTCTTTTATCTGTGTTGCTTATTTGTACAAGCATTGTGATTTCTGTTTGTGCTATTAACCAGTCCAAGTTTGTGCTATTTGTGTGTCTTGTCCTGAATATTTACAAAAAAAGCATCATTTGCCATTATCCTACGTGTTGGACTGATTTCACTAGCATATACACTCGGGTGAGAGAATTTATGTAACAGCATTAAACTAATAAAAGACTACAGATAAAAATTGTCAATTTTTTTTTTGAAGTCCCTTTCATGTACATTTAAATGCTGTAAGTTAATTAATTTTCAACTTAAAAATGGAAGGGGGAGGCAATGGGTAAAAAGTGAAAAATGAACAAAAAATTAAACATTTTGAAGTTTATTTTGTTAGTTAATCATATCTACCTAAATACAGACAGATAACATTTTACATACCAATTTCATTATTTTCGTCAATTTCATCCTCTAACAAATCAACATCTGATTTTAATTTCATCTTCTTTACATTTTTCTTCTATAAAAACAAACACAAAATTTTAGAACACTAATTTTTTTTTCTACGAGGAATTGTAGTTATAACCACAAAAAAGAAACAAAATTTAATTATTAATAATAGCTTATAGCTTGTTACACAAATCAAAACTAAGAAAACAATCCTAATTCTAAATTTGGGATGGAGGGAAAAATACAAGAAAACAAAATATTTTGCAGATATTTCACAAATTTTCAATGATAATATTCTTCTGATTATGGAGCATGAGTCCTTTGAATTTGGACCTATTTGTATATTAGGTTCATGAATTCAATATGATTCACCACAAATGGCAATATATATTGATTTGTAAGTCATAATATAAGTGATATTTCAATAAAATAGAAATTTCCAAGCTTTAAAAAATAACTAAAATGAATAATTCATTGAATAACGTATATTAAATTAATGTAGAGTTTATAAATTCATGATTTGAAAAAGAAAGAAAGAAAAAAAAAATGATTGTTTATTTTTGAGTCAATTCATCACTAACAATAATATATTAGTTTGCAAATTATAATTATTAATCTTTCCATTGCTTTCAGTGCTTTAAAAGTATATCACACAGCTTAATAACCAATAAGGATTATACATATCTGCTGTCTCAGTAATCCGGCAGATATCGGACTAGAGCACTGCAAGATTAAAAGTAAATCATTAATAATAATGCATTTCAACAGAAAAAACTATGTGTTGTCGTATAAATTTTAATGTAGTACAAACAAACGAGAGTCAAATTCAGAAATAGCTAAAAACTACAAAAAATATACTCTTCTGCATTGCTAGTCTACATTTATCATATTCCAATGAAGTAAAATGCATAAGAAAAGTTTCAATATTCTTTTGTTTTGTTTTTCACTTCAAACTACACTTTCAACACTTGTTCTTGAAGTCACTTTGACAGAAAAGGTACAATTTTTTCTGGCCCAAGTAATGGATGTAGCAGAGGAATTAATAGTTATATTATGAGATATTATTAGAACAGCTATTTTCACTTCTCCTCCAACATTCCCCTCTTCTATTGAGATCACATCCTCTATTACATCATAGTTCATCGGACATTGGTTGTTTATATCTTTGAACAGTTAACCACTTACTTATATCATCTTTTATTATATCAAGCTATTAATATCAAGAATATTATCAGGCTATATCCATAACTTTATCTACTGTATTCACAAGTGTAGCTCGACTAACTCCATATTCTTTAGCATGATTAATATACTACCTTTTTAAAGTAGCTTTAAAATCCCATTTTTATTCATAACAGATGAAATTTTATGTTTAGGATTACAATTGTAAAGGAGTCTTTAAACACAGCTTTTCACACATGCAAAGCTACACCAATGAAATACTGCACATTAGGGAGTGAATTCAGACTCTTACAATCACTATTCATTTTCACTTTGAACAGTGGTCACCAACTTCCAACTAATACAGAAATGTCTGCTGGTGTAAAAAGGCTGTATTACAAATAAGCCCATAAAAATGATGACTGAAATTATAGAAGTACTGTATTTTATTATACTCTTCAGATAATTTATATTAGATTTATACAGTTTCAAAATTGGAACCACTGAATTCAAAATATCTGATTTAATGCATGTTGGATTCTATTACAAATAGCTAATTTAGTACAGTAAGCTATTATACTATCCCTATAATTTTCAGGAAAATGTTTTTTAGTAATTTTGTTATGGAAACATTTTAAAACAATAATCTAATTTAAAATTTAAACAGGAATTTCAATTAGACAAATTTCAGAAACATGGAATTATAAAATAATGGACAAAACACACACACAAAGAACAGATTGCAACCAAAAGTACATGTTATTTATTAATAATAAATATATTCAAATATGTCTATGTCAAATCTTTCAGATTTTAAAACATAAAACCATATGATAATCTCATAGTATCATCTATTAAGTATTTTGGATTATTTAAGATTTGGTTTGGTTTTATTAATGTCACACTAGAAGCAACACGAGGGCTATTGGCGACCGACCTTGTAATTTTGAACTTCAGTCAAGTGAAGAGGACGATACTTTAGTCGGCACCCCCCTCCTTCCTTCCACACCATGCCAACAGGAGTTTGGGCTCTGACAGATTTAGCGTGCATCAGCCCTGGCTACATGGCAGGTCTTTAGAGACATCAAGGCTTGAACCCACAATTCAACGGAAACCACTGGGCGCAAGTCCGATGTCTTAACCACTAGGCTATCGCGGCTACAGATTATATAAGAATTATAGAGCACACACATATATAGTTATAATTTTTAAATGAGTTAGCTATCCAACATTTTCCAGAAATTTATTTGGAGTTTTATCTCATTAATTTTCAAAATAAAGCTCTGTAACAAAATTTTTACAATAACTACTACAAAATTTTTGCAATACTGGAATAAATTTCATTTCATTAATAATTTGTTTAATGAATTTATACCTTGCTGTTATTACAATTTTCTTTTTTCCTTTTTTTAGTTTTTCTTTTAGAATTGGGCCGTACTATTTTATAATCCGTACTATTCAATTCTTCCAAACCACCAAACATCTCTAAATCCTCCATTGTTAAATCACTCATATCTGTGGGAACTGACTTCCATTTAGGTGAATCCATTATTAATTCTTTAACCTGAAATAAATAGTGATGAAAATAATTACATGTCAAAAAACATTCCATTTTATGCAGTTGTCATTTTGATAAAAATAGCTTTTTCTAAAATACTTTAAACTACTTGTCAGGCAATTACTGTAAAACTACGTAAAGAATTAAAAATAGTTATATGTACATTTTAAAATACAAAAAAGACAAAACAATTATTAAAATAATAAATGTTTTTAGATGATTAATGCAAAACTTTCTCTGTTAAGACTGTCAGTGTTTGGAGAGGTTATTATAGCTCCAAACACTCACAGTCTTAACAAAGAACCTTTTGCAAAAAAATTTCAAGTCTAGTAAAAGCTTCTCCAGCTGAAAATGCAAATGTTTCATTACACAAAGCAATATCAACAAAGTTAATTTAAGAGCAACATAAATATAAAAAAAATATGACGATATAATAGTGACCATAGTTAACTCTAATTATCACTTTAAATAATACAAACTAATAGTAACTGCATAACACAAAAATAAATATCAAAGCACAACAAAAGATAAGTTTTCATATCTAAAAGTAAAATTTCCCAGTTGTGTAAATGAATAACAATTTCTTAAGACCCCCTCAAAAATTATTATGCTTCATATTGTTTATTTATTGTTGTCAAACTATTGCTTCATTTTTTATTAAGATGTAATTACTCATTGAATAGACTAGTAAAATATTATTTATAAGAATTACATGAAAAAGAATTAAAGCATTGTTAAAGATAAATAAATATTTTAATGAGCTCTTGTGGAACATTTTTTGTAAAGCCATTTTTTAAATGCATCAATTTTATATACTAACTGCTTTAATAAATGGGACTTAAGAAAAACGAAATTTGGGATAAATTCATATATTTGATGAAGATAATGTTTCATTATAACAATATCATAAGATATTGATGTAGGCATTCATGCTGAAATACTTCTATTATTAACATATGTTTATAAGACATAAAAATTGATGCAACATGAAGGAGTTGTCCAACTGCAGCAAAAATGGGTGAATAGGATGAATATGCAAAAGAAGAAAAAAAATACATTTAATAATTGGATATTTTATTTCATAGTTTGTTCATAAACTGCATTCCAACCAATAAGAGGAAGTCAATAAGATATTGGTTCCCCTCTGACTTGAATGCAAGTTTAGTTTAGTTTTTATTAAAGTTGCACCAGAAGCAACATGAGGGCTATTGGCGACGGACATCGTAATTTTGAACCACAGTCAAGTGACGACACCTGAGCTGACACCCTCTCTCCAAACTTCCACACCACTCCAATGGTAGGACTTAGGGCCCTGACAGATTTAATGTGCATCAGCCCTGGCTACAGAGTGGGTCTTAAGCGGCCAAGGATCGAACCTGCAACTGAACGAAAACAGTCGGCCATGAATCCAAAGTCATGACCACTAGGCTACCACAGCCATGACTTGTATGCAAGATTACCATTTGGTGGGACATTGAATGAGATAAAAGTTCCTGGATGGTTGCAGGTTCTTCCTATCAGGTTTTAATTGTACTCCAGTGGGAAGAGATCAAGTAACCTAGAAATGCAGCCGACAAGTTTCAAAACAATTTATTGTAATGCAATCACATTATTTCATACAAAAGTTAACTGAAATGACACAAAAGGAATGGCAATATAAATGGCCAAAGAATTTTACTTCAACATCATTATGCTACAAGTATGTTTTAATTGATTATCAAAGGAATCCAGCTGTCAAAAGAAATGACATCTCACATAATAAACCCTGGTGAAGACCTGTGTGATGTGATATTGAGGGTAGGATTCATAAGAAGTCATGGGATTCCCTAAAAATATCTGCAGTTGTTATGACACAGTTTAATCCTTTCAGACATGGTTGTATAATCTTTATACCATATTTTTAGGAGCATAAAAATATCTGTAAAATATGCTTTCCCCTCACATATTTATTTTTAAATGGTAATTTATTGTTTTCTTTACTTATATTAGATGGAAGAACCATGAAGAATAATGATAAAAATTACTACTTTGAATCTAATGAAAGTTTCCAACTAGTGATTGTTTTATCCCTTACACAAATGATTCTGGGATAAATTGAAAATTTTAAATTTATCAGCAACCCAATTTACATGTTTGAAACTTTATGTAAATAACACATCAATCAATAACTCCCGAGACTAACCCAGAGATGGCGCTCGTAGTAAACCAGTAACCAGGTCTTTCTAGAGTACTAACCTTTGCTTGAAACGTGTCAAAATTTTAAGTCGATCGGACCAGAAACAGCTGAGTTATCGAGGTTGGAGTAAAGTCGTTTTGTAGTTTGTTTAAAAAATGGAAAAAACCAAGTTCCGTGTTCTAATAAAACATTGTTTTTTAATGGGTAAAAACACCGTGCAAGCGAAACAATGGATTGAAAAATGTTACCCGGACTCTTGTCCATCAAAAGCAACGATTTGTAGGTGGTTTGCCGAGTTTAAACGTGGTCGTACCGACACAAATGACGCGGAACGCTCGGGTAGACCTGTGGAAGCCGTTACACCGGAAAATGGGAGTGAAGTGACAAAAATTATAATGAAAGATCGTAAAGTGAAGCTCCGTGAGATTGCTGAGATGACACAGATATCATATGGAAGTGTATTTACTATCCTTCATGAAAAAGGTTTTTTCCAAGTGGGTGCCGCGATTGCTTTCGATGGAACAAAAACAGCAACAAGTCGATGATTCAGAAAGCTGTTTATCGCTATTTACTCGCAACAAAAAAGATTTCTTGCGAAAAAAAAAGATTTGGAAAAGCGTTGGAACGATTGTATCACCCTAAAAGGTGATTAACAAAAGGTGTTATGTTGATGAATAAAAAAAAATTTTGCAAAAAAAATGTTGTTTTCAATGTTAGTCTCGGGAGTTATTGATTGATGTGTTACTACTAATTACTCAAAACAAAATATATAAAGTACTGGTTTTATACTTCAAACTAACTGCTTTAAAACTGATACCACTGTTCACACATTGGGCAAGTGAGCAACAGATGATAGCACTGAAATTTGATATTCAGGCTACTATATGGGATAGTTCGTCTAGTTACAGTGAAAGACAGAGGTCATAAATATGTTTTCTAGTACCAGTTTGGCTAAAAGCAGACTTATTCTTTAAAGAAAATTTTTAAAATCGAAATAGAAATTTATCAATGCTGTGCATGCCCAGCTAAAGATAAGCAAAAGAGCAGAAGAAAGAAAGGGTTTCTCTATTGGAAAGAGAATATAGAGGGACAGCACTTGAAAGCTTGTTGGAAATGATGGACATGAGGCATTAACAAGAGATAAAAATTGATGACAGGCTGCCGGCAATAGAGGAAAGTCCTCTCATTACCTGGAGTGGCAAAATTTATCAAAAGATACAAAAGAGCAAAAATATTCCTCTTTTCTAAGAAGAACAGAGTCATTGGCATTTGGGTGCCAGATGTGAATCTTGAAAGGATTGTTCCTTTCTGATAAGATTTATGAAATCCACTTCATGAGATTAAAAAGAATTGGGTATGCATCCTGTTAAAAATAAATCAAGAGTATGAAAATTAGACTATTTTTTATGTGACATGTCTGTTCATCACACATATGAGAAGGTGTGTTTTGAATATAATAAAACACGATGAACTTCAGAAAGTTTGTTTTTGAGCTCTTATGTAGACCATGTACACAAAAGTATTTTAGATTTATCTAGCGTTCGTTGCATTCATGTTTTCATTTCTTCTCGTGACTGTTTCAGATTTCGTACATGAGGGTGCAGAATTATTTAAGAAAAATTCATATTTTATTTAAAGTTTAATTAATTTTTGTAAATATATATAAATTTTTAAGATATATTTGAAAAAGAATGCCAACTCAGGGACTTTTGAGTGAGAAAGCTCTTGCTTTGTTTAAAGATCTCGATTACGATGGATCCGAGTTACCATAAGAAACAAGTGACGAAGAAAATATCATCACAATCTATACAATAAAAAATATGCCCAAATTTAAATAAAACTGGATATATATATATTTCAACTAAGTTTTGTTTATTAAGTTCATAAAAAAGTTCTATTTAAATGACATATTTTCGCTCAAATTATCACTCTTAGAAATAAAAATACATCATAAAGTTCAAATCTTTTCAAAAGTGTTTTGTAAAACTAATATTTCACTAATTAACTAAAATAATATAAATTTTTATGAAACTATTTATTATTTCTTTGAAGGATTATGAAACAGCAAGTGTGCAAATAAAATGTCCTACATGGGAAGTGGTATATAACATATATCACATCTTGAAAATCAGGAAATAAAAATAAATTTTATTGCTTGATATTCCATCCTTTTAAAGCGTTATTAATGCATATCAGATGAATTTCAGCAAAAAATTTTTTATATATATATACTGCACCTCAAAGGGTTAAAGAAACTTGTCACATAAGACTATCTCTAATAAGTACAATTGATTAACCCTACTGCCACTGTAATCAAACTAGAAGATGCACAGGCAAAATGGGTAAGCGGTATAATGGTCAGTGCAAGCATAGATAGTGTTTTCTCATAGGAGTGTCAACGGTCAGGGTGATAACTCGCGAGTCAGTTACATTTGGGATGGTTGATAGTGATGAATTTAGTACTATGAGAAACAATTTACCAATCACTCTGTCTTTTGCACCCTTAGTTGCTATATCGATTTAACATAAATATGGAACAACTTTTTAATTTGCACAATCATTTTCTTTAAGACTTTGATACAGTCTTGTAATGAACCCAAATCTGTAGACAAAGTTTTGGTACAGTTGAGGTAAATATCAGGAATAAGACCTTTTCACTATCAGTCTGTTTCTCTCACTGTATATACTAAGTTGGTTGATATAAATAACGTTGCACTAGATGCAACACGAGTGCTATTGGCGACGGACTTCATAATTTTGAACCTCGGTCACGTGAACTGGCAATCCCCCTCTCCTAATTTCCATACCATGCTAATGGAATCTATATATACCAGCTGAATGCTAAGTTCTGATAAGTTAGAAACCACATCTTAATCATTTGCATGTTCATTTAAAACACCTGTCCATAAAATTTCATTACAATCTACTTTTTTTCTTTCCTAGGTGAATCTTTTTTTTTTTTTTATGCTTTACAGTATATTTGGTTTTCAATAATCTAAAAGTCATTAACAATGTTAAGTCCAAAAACATCTAAATTATTTTCCAAACTCAGTATTTAAAGTTTTTTATAACAATTAAAAAACATAGAAAAAAATTATGAATCAATTACCCAGATTCAAGTTACAACACAAAATTTTTACATTATAATAATTTAATGCCAAGACATGACTCAAATTAAAGCTTAAATCATTTTTAAAAAATTATTTTATTTTAATTAAAAATGCAGCATTATTATTTTTAAAATTTGATTTTTGAACTCAGAAACAAATTATAATTTGAGATCAATTGAAAAATTAACCTCAAGTTTGTTTATGTAGAAGAAATGGCCAAGATGCTTTTGTTGTAGTGCTTTCAGCAGGAGTTCAATAGATATTGAGAAGTATTTTAAAAAAAGATACTGTTGCAGTTGATTGTCTGCTCCATCAATTAAAAGAAACACTGTCACAGATAAATTCTAGCAAATGTTGAATACATACAGTATTACAATTTAAGTGTTGAAAATTCTTTTGACAATTACAATTCATCGTGAATTATAACAATGTTTATAGACCTAAAATAATGCGAGGAAATGTGTCAGACTTCAATGATGTCAGATATTTAATTATAGTCAAATCGATAAGCATCTTTCAAGAAGTAGGTACTCATCTGTTGTCAACCACGAAGAGCTAAAAATTAATGAATTGAATCTTGAAATTTGTGGCTTTATGATACCTGAACTGTTTTTTTTTTTATTATTATTTATTTCTCTCAAATTTCTCAGACTGTCTTATATGACATACACACAAATTGGTTTACGTTAAAAGTTCTGTGCTTGTTAGAAACTAAAATTTCTTAGGAGTACAAAACAGATTCTGCTTTAGACTTTTTCAAATCATAAAAAAAAAAATCCATAGAATTGTGATTGGTAATGAGATTTGAGTCATGAATGTGAACCTTGAAAGAAAACAGAAATCAATGTAGTAGTGCATATTCAACCTAAAGAAACCTAAAAAGGGTCTGAAAATATTGTCATCCAGAAAAGTCATAACAACAATATGAAATGCCAAAGATATACAGCTACTGGACTTCATGATAGTGGTGATCTACTCAGTTTTTTCTGGATTGCCCTAATACTGTAAATATTCAAAATCCTATCTTACCTAATTTTACTACATTTAAATGCATTGTACAAATTTAAAATGAATGCCCAGCATAACGAGTTAAAGCCAGCAGTTGTTCTATAAAAGCCTTGTTAAATATAAAATGTTAAGGGTGTTAACTAGAATTATTACTTAAATACAACTGTGACTATATTAAGTTAAAAAAGATTTTCCATTTTAATTGAAATTTAATAGTTTTAAGAGACAGTTCATTAGTATGAACAAATAATTTATATTCTTAATAGTTCATCCCATGTAAAAATAAATAAATAAAAAAAAAAAATTACTGAAAATTTATAATTCTTCACCAAAAATATCCCATCACAGTGATATGTGCTGCATAGAAAGTAATTTCCATCTTTTTAAATAAAAAATTCATTTCTATACTTGAATATAATTCCTCAGAAAAATTTTATTTACAAAGTTAAGCTATCTGCTAGGCATAAACAGTAATATTTTTCAATAATGAACGTATTTCAAAACAATTCGAAATTAATGTTTTTGATAATCATAACTAATTATTACAGCCTTAATATTACTTTCTTTTAAACTTTCAAACACTCGATCATTACTCTAAATATTTAAAGCAAAAAATAGGCCGCGATTAACTATTTTGTGTAAATTATCATGAAAAAGAATGAATGATGAGAAAATATACCGTTATTCTTAACTATTCAAAAGAAAAAAAACAAATACAAAATATTTTGCATGAAATGGGATAAAAATAAATATTACATGAAATTGAAAGATATAAGACTCACCTCAACAATCACTCACTGACAGTAAATTAATGCAGCGAACAAACGGAGCTTATATATATATACCAATTACAAAAGTAAGAGAGCATTAAACCTAAACTTTTTTTCATAAAACGTAATTTGCTTTAGGTTCCCAAAACAACTAACACATGTTTCCGAACTAGGTTTGTTGATTCAGAGTAATTCTCTTGGTTTCACTTCGCATCCTTTTTCATTTTAACCATTGCACAATAATAGCAAAGAATTAAAAATTTTATTGCAATAATTTTTTTACAGAAAGACAGTATCATTTATGTGATGTAATGAGAATGATTTCAGTAAAAAGAAAATTTCTTTGCCTTCATAGAAGTGAAAAATTTAATACGGAATTGAAGTGAAAAAAGGATCATTTTGTGAGAAGACTGAAACTAATCAGTTGATAGATTGTTGGAAGTTGTAAATATATGCGTATTTTGTGGTTAAAAATTAATTATAATTGAATTTGGATCGTGAATCTGTTTTGAAATATTGATGAAAGTGTTCAATTTACTTATTTAAATTATTAGTGATACTTCCAATTGGAACCACCATGAATCAACAAGGTTTGCTATTTGATTTAATACAAAATTAATTTTTATTACATTACTTCTAGATGAGAAATAGATTCTTTTCTTTTGTTATTACTCCAAAAATATTTTAGTATTTGAAATGTGAGTATTATCGTTGTGTTTCGTATTTCCTGTTCTGAAATTATATTAAATTCATCATTTAAATGTTAAACAAGAGAGATAATCGTTAAAAGAGCTAGTTTTATTCGTAAATTAGTTTGCTATTTGTTTGAAATGAATTTATTACAAAAATAGTATTTTCTTGTTTACTTTTATTTCGTTATGTATTAACGATTGTATAATTATTAATATTCACACAAATGGTGTTTGACACTTCAAAGTAAATAAAGTTGGTCAAAATTAGATGATGATTCTTAATTATAATTCTGTTGTTCTCATTTATAATTCAGAAATGTTTTGCTTAAGAAACAGAATTATCTGTAAAGGATAATTATAATTCTGTATAAGTGTATCTTCAAATAAGGGTCACTGTTGGGGAAAACACTAATGCACATGAACTTTTTTTGCATGCTTTTCAAACTTTAATTTCAAATTCAGAAGTTGCTCTAATACCTGTAAGCTGGAAACCTAATTTCTTTAAATAGAGTTTTGAAGGTTTTCAATTCATTAAACCATTTCAACTTTTAAATTAATCAAGGCAGCCTAATAAAATGTATTAAATACTTGTTTGATTCACATGTGCTGGACGAAATATTGGGGGATATTATTCCCCCCCGCGCTGTGGAAGGGGGGGTGTTGCACGTGGGCTTGATGCGGCAGCATTGTTACAAACCCTGGACCAGTGGGTCCGAAGAAAAGTTGACTGGTCGCTTTTTGCTGCTCTCTAACCAACTAGTCTGAAAAGACGTTTCTTCTGGCTAGTTAAGTAAGGCGCTGTTGTAGAAGAGTTGCTTAATGTTCCCCCTCTAGTATCATCATGATGATACGAAGAGAAACATTTTTTTTTTTATTAGAAGGTTGGTTTTTAATTTTTTTAAGCCATTACTCAATTGATATACATTCCCTCCCTGTTGAATTGAGTTTTTTTAGGGACAGTTTCCATTTTAGTCATTGGTTGCCTTGTGTTGAGTGACTGGTCTGGTTGAAACATGCACTAGAGTCGGAATATCACTAGTCGTGATTTGTGTGTGTTTGTCTTAGTTAGATATTCAGGGGCAAGTGTTTTTGCGTTGGAGGCATTTGCAGTCAGTAGGTATAGGCTAAGCTGCCATCTAGTTTTTAAGTACTGAGACAATAATCAAATTTATTACATATATATAATAACTTTTTAGAACTAAGAAATAATTACTTACTTTTACAGTTCAAATCAGGAATAGGGTGTCCCCCAAGCGATTTGTGACTTTTTGGTACAATAATTGGTGATTTAGACCATGGTAACCCTAAGCATACTCAATGCTTAAATCACGCACATTTGGCATCCTATCTAGGAAGTCACCAAGTTTCGTTGCTAATCTCCAAGGGGATACCCTATTCCCGATTTGAACCATTTTTACATTAATTTTTTTTTATAATGTTAAACATCATTGGATGAATCTTTCTAGATGGAATTTCTCATGTAATATGCAATTTTTTCTTCATATGAGCTGTCCATATATGCCATAAAAATGCAGTGAAACTGCAAAGTCTAAGACAATTGTACATTAGCTTATTATTATTTGTATTTAGCTTAGGGAAATTTTTAATTTAACAATACTATGTAAATTTATTTATGTGTATGTTTTATAAATAAATGTAGTAGAAATTTTCTTAATACAGTCTGTTTTCTCTCAATTTGTAAGTTAGGTGAGAATTTATTTTGAGTAACTTCAAAATTAACTTCAACTTATTGTAACTTTAATATGTGCTCTAGTCAACCAGGTTATAAAATCTGATTTGAATTGTGATATCACTGTTAACTATAGAATGAATTCGTAGGATCTGCTGCATGTTAAATTTTCCTTGTCCTTCATATCGCTATATGTTGCAAGGTATTTGAGAGTTACTTGTTAAAGTCATATCCTTTTAATTTGATTACAATTTGCTATTACAATTTGTTAATAACAATTATTATTACAATATTATTTTTATTACAATTTGTTGCAATATATGTTTTTCAAAGCATTTGTTGATTTTTAAAAACACTTGTATTCATAAAAGAATTTTATATACATTTGTTTAGAAAATAGACCAGAGCTTTATGAAGAAGTTAAATTATATAGAACTGCCAGAGAAAGAGAAAAGTAAGTAATTTACTTTTTGTAATTGAATGTAATTTTTATAAGTTAAAATTTTCCTTGTTTTGATTTTTTTTTTTTTTTGCTTGAAGTTTAATTTTAATTTGTTTTTTTTTTTCATCGAACTATATATTTCCTGTTTTCATTGAAAAGTTTTGTCTGAAAAACTGGCTCACATATCTAATATTATGCAGATCTCTTTTGTACACACATAAATGTTCAATATGATGTGAAATGGACTCCAATAATTTGTAAAAGTATCCTGTAGACAATTTACACAATGATCCTTGTAGGACAGTTCACAATTTTTTTAGGTTTGTGAGATCATGAAGATCTATTTTGTACAGCATATTGCTAATCATTCTAGATATGCTCATTAATATCCATGTCTGATGATCTAAGGAGCCAATGGAAGTTGCTGTAAGAAGGAAGACACTTCGATTGCAACACTTATGATGCAAGTGGTATCATATTATCCTGCTGGTATTGACCAAGCCTGTCAGAATGCACAAAAGTCATGAATAGGTGGAAATGATCAGAAAGAATGCTTATCTACTGTTTACTTGTTAACGTCATCTGTAGACATATAGGGTCCCAGAACAGTCCAATTATGTATGCCCCATACTAAGACAGAGGTTTCACGAGTTTGAACATTCTCCATTAACATGATGGATCCAATGCATTATGGGGCTTTCTCTATATGCATCCACATTCATCAATCTGCTGCAACTAGAAAGCCAACTTGTCATATCAAAACAAGTTTCCAGTCTTTAGCAGTCCAATTGAAGAGTTGGTGAGCCCAGGTGAAAATGCATTACTTTCTGCCTTCAGCCATTGAAAGTATGCAAATAGATCTCCATCTCCAAAATCCATATTGAGAAGCAACCAAGTTCACATCCCAAATTTGTTGATGCCCCAATATTGAAATCTGTTACAATTTGAGGTATTGTAGCATGTCAATCTTGTGAAACAATTCTTATCGGTCGTTGGTCCTTTCCTTCCAAATCTTTTCTGCTTTATGTATTATAGATAGGTGATGTCTTTATAGATTTCTGATAATTGCAATTCATTCCTGCTATAATTGTGATTGAAAATCTGTTTCATCACAACCTTCAAAAAGCAGTGACCCAACTCATACATATTGAAAACTAATCCTTGTCAAAAATTGTAATCACCTGCCACTGTAGCTTCAAAAACCAACCCTACAAGTGCCTTGGCTTCTTTTGTATTATGTAGGTGCATGTACCAGTTTTTTTGACACTTCAGTTTTATATATATATATAGTAAGATAGAAATGGCAGGAGTGTGAATGATAAAATTCAAATTTTGAATTTTTTAACTAAAAAGTTTATTTTTAATCAATTTATTTAGTGTTGTAATTATTTTATCTAATTTTAAAAAATATTCTTTTTTACAGGTATGACAACATGGCAGATTTGTATTCTGTTATAAATACATTGCAGTGTTTGGAAAAAGCTTATATTAAAGACTGTGTAACTCCTAAAGAGTATGCATTTTCTGTATTCTTTATATTTTTCATTAATCAGAATAATTTTTTATACAGTACTCTCTTGGTAATATAGCAGATATCGGACCTGAGCTCTACCGGATTACAAAAACATTGGAGTACTGGAAAACCACTAATAATAGCACATTTAATCAGAAAAAGCTATGTAATATTATATAAAATTTAATACAGTACATTAAAATAAAGTGCCATACATACAAAATAATTAAAAGCACAAAAAAATGTATTTTGTATTGATGTCCTGCATTATTGTATTAAAGTAGAAGACAAAAAAATATAATTTTTAAGACTTGTCAGCTGGTGTAAAAATACTGGATTATTTGTAGGCCGGATTAGTGAAGTGCCAGATTTTGGAGGAAGATAATCTGGCACTTGAACAATACATAATTTTCTGTGTTATAATTTTAACATTTTTTAAAAAAATAATTTTTCAAATTTTTTACTTATTAATCTATTTATTTGAATTATAAAAAATTCAGAACATTCATATTTTTCTCTTTTCTGGCTTTTCTAATTTGTAATGCTATCTTTTTTGGCTTTTCTAATTTGTAATGCTATCTTTTTTAGCTTATCTAATTTGTAATGATAGGAATTGAAGATAATGTATTGTTTCCCATTAATTATCATTGTAATATTTTAGCTACTGTGTAATTTTTTTCTTTAATTTTTTTCTTAAAAAGGTACACCGCTGCTTGTTCCAAGTTATTAGTGCAGTATAAAGCTGCTTTTAAACAAGTACAGGGAGAAGAATTTCCAACTGTTGAAGTTTTTATGAAGAAGTTTCGTGTAAGTTTATTTAACAAATATTTATAATGCAGCTTTTAAGTGGTTCTTGTTCTCTGCTATATTAACATGTAATAAATCATTGTCAATAAATAAGTCTCTTTGTATGCATTTTTATATATACCAAATTTCACTGAATGAAAGCTTAATATTAAAATTGTTTTGTATTTGATTATATAATCATTTATCAAAATAAGTGTGTAAGTGTTTTGTTAAATACAGGCATAAATATATATTTATAGACTTAAAATTAATATCTGTTACATTTAATGTGTTGAGATTAATTTATATGTTCAATTAGAGAAACTTATTGATTATGTACTTTATTATTTACACTATGAGTATAAAATTTTTTGCATAATAATTGTGAAAAATATTTTTTTTTTTCAAAAGATTTGTGTGTAATTGCAATTAAAATTTATTTTTGGTTATTAAATATATCTTTCCAGAGAACTTACCATTCTGATATAATACTAAAGCCTTGTTTTAAATGTTTTTTCTATTTATTTTATAAGTAAAGAAGCTGAAGTATTATTCTTAGAAACTTTTATGAATTCACCCTTTTGTATATTTATGTATGTAAAATGATGTTCATAAATGAGTAAAAAAAATTTCCTTTTTTTTTTTTTTTTTTTTTTTTTTAGGTTAAAAAGTACCTTTCTTAAAGTTATGCTGTTTAGAACAAAATATTTTATTTTATTTAATTTGAGAAAAGTGTTTTACCGTTCTTTGCTTATTGATTACAATTTTAGTAATTTATTAGAATCTTTTAAATGCTTACATGTATTATTAATATTTTAATGAGAATTGGTACTTCATATTAAAAAAATAATCGAACATCGAAAATATTTTTCTGTTGTAGCTTGATTGCCCTGCTGCCATTCAACGAATTAAAGAGGATAGGCCGATTACAATTAAAGATGATAAAGGCAACACAAGCAAATGCATTGCAGATATTGTGTCTGTAAGTTGTGTATATTTCTTTATTATTAATAAGAATATTAAGCATTTCTTTTCTATATTCTATTAAAATATAACATTAGTATTCTCTCTTTATTGCCGAATCTTTGAGTTTTTTGTGCTTCAGAAAGTTGAAGAAATGTTTTTTTAGGATTGTGTTGTTCTTGCTTTAACTATACTGTGGACATATCGAAGCCTTTTAGGCACATCATGTTTGCATTTTAATGGCCATTCTCAAGAGGGATGGCAAAACTGGTGGATAGAACCACTTCAATGCATTTCATTTTAACGCAAATGGTCCAATTCCATTATCAGTCAGAATTTGAGTGGCCATTATGACAAAATTCTTGTTTATGAGTTGAACTCAGCCATGGCTATTAAAAAGTTGACTAATTTTAGTTAAGTATTAATTTTAAAATTTATTTTTGTAATAAAAATATTGCATAATTATTATTTATTTTATTTATGAGCTATTAAAAATAATTGAAATATGTGGTCTCAAAATTAGATTTTTTTTCTATTAGTTTTAATTATGAAATTGGTATATTAAGATAGAAAGCCTATTCTTTGGGTGGTAAAAACTCAAAATTTGATTATAAATCCAGAATTATCGAATACTTCAAATCAATGTTAGTGTGATCTAATTCCAACTTTATAAATCAGTTGTATTCTTTGATTATTTCAACAATTTCAAATTTAACAAAACAAATTTGTTAGATATTTATTATAATCAAGAATTTCTGGTTCTTGCCAGTATTAGAGAGCTGGTGGCTCTGTACTATAATTGAATTAAATATGTAATCTAATATATATATAAAAAAGTATTTTAAATGAAGAGTTACAAACTTAGAAGGAAAGAAACTTTTGCCAAAGACAGAGAAGGGTAAAATTCTTCCAGTTACAACACAAGAAAAATAATTTTGAAGTTAAGTAATATTAAAAAACAATTCAACAAGGAAGAGAGGGAGAGCAGTGCCTTTTTACCACATTTTTTTACAATCTCTATGTGCCAATTATGCAGAATTAATTACATAATATACAAGGACTTCCAGAGAGTCCATACTTTCTCTAACCCACTTTAGCAGTCAGGACAAATTACATTCAAACAAAGAAAACATACTTTATGCAGTTAAGAACTAAAAGTTCTTTGGAATCTTTCACATAATCCCATGTGCTCTCACAGAGACAAGACAAAGGGTCCCTTGGCGATATCCAAATAAATTATTTCCAACATGTAATCCATATGTAAATTGGATGAAAATAACTATATTAATTTTTATATTCAATTACAACTTAAAAAATCTTCGTTAGTGATTTTATAAGATTTTTATAAAGCAAGATTTATTTTATATTGTGAATAATTTTCTTGGATAAAAATTTTGGTTTTACTAGAAGTTTTTTTCAAATAATTGTGACTGGCTTTTTAATTAATGTGATAACCTTTATTCCTTGTTTTCATTTTCAATTTTTGAAAGCTTCCTGGTGTATTTTTATCTAAAGCTGTTAAATACTGATATATATCATCTGTATCGATTTCTAAAATTATTACCCTTGGAAGAAACTAATATTTTATGTGTTACATTTTATATTAATGTTATAAACTACAACCATATGCATATGAGCAAATTTTTCCCCCTTCTTCCTTGTTTTTTCAATTAACTTGGTTGTATTTAATGTGTTTACCTTTTTTTAATGGGCATTATTATTATATACAAATAAGCTTAAAAATAAAAATATAATTTTAGTTAAAATTATTAAAATTGCCTTTTTAAACCAGAGTATATGTAAGTCAAGTTTTTGATTATTTGTTTTAAAAATGATTATTTAAGATTATTATTTTGTAAAAAAGACCCCTATTAAAAAATTTCATTATCATTTCAGCTTTTCATTACCATACTTGATAAATTAAGACTAGAGTTAAAATCCATGGATGAGGTATGAATACATTTATTTATTTTTTCAGTTTCTATGGTTATTTGAAATATTTTTATAAAGCCATAATTATTTTATAGCTCCAGCCAGATCTGAGAGAACTTTATGATACCATGTGTCGCCTTAATCTTCTACCTGCTGATTTTGAAGGGAAGCAAAAAGTTTATGAATGGTGAATATTTTGTACTTAGTGTCTTGTTTCACAAACACTCTGAAAATTAAAGTATGTAATAAATTCAAACATGTACATATCTAAAAAAAGTTATTTAAATGACTCTTAAATAGTTACTAACATATTAATGGCTAATCATAATAAATGCTTTGAAGTATACAGTGAAGGATGGTTTTAAACCTTATTACTCAAATAATTATGAGAGAAGAGAAGATAACCTTTTCCTCTGGAGACAGAGAAAGAGAATATTCCTAAAATTGTTTTAGTTATTGTGTATATGTCTATTGCAGCTAAAATCAAAATTAAAGATAATCAAACAATTCAACTGTAATATTATTTTGAAGAAATTATTTAATAATTACATGTAGGTATTTGAAAAATATATGTATGTAATATGTTATATATGTATGTTTACTTGTTTTTTTTCTTCAATACATTTAACAAGTATATAAAAGTAATGCAAGAACAATTTTCAAAAAATATATATTATTGTGAATATTTTGTTAAGGTTTTTTTATGGCTGGAAAATATTATTTATTTTTGAATTATATGAGTTTTCAGAATTCAACATTGTCAATGTTAATATATTTTCTTTTAAAGGCTGCAAACGATGTCCTCAATGGCTGCATCAGATGAACTGACTGAAAGTCAAGTTAGGCAGTTTATTTTTGATTTGGAATCTGCATACAGCAGTTTCAACAGATTATTACATGAGTCGTGAAAATTTTCTATTGTACTTATTTTGTACAAATTATATTTGGATTAAGCCTTTTTATTTGCTATTTTAAATATCTTGGAATTGATTATGAATATTTCTTTATGTTGATTTTTTTTGTACATACTTTTCATATATTTGTATACGACAAGGAAAAAAAAGGGTCATGTCTCTTTTGTTGTATATTTATTTAAACTATAAAAAGTTATATCGAATGCTGTATTTTAACTCTTATAAATAATTTGTGTTATAGTTTACAACTTTTCTTGTTTTGAAATAAAATTATTCTCATCTAGTTTGATTGGAAATCTTCTTTTTATGTATCTTTTATTTAAAACTTTATTTGTTATTAGCTTAAAAATTTTTACTTTCAAAATATTTATTTTAATCAAGCTTTGTAATTTAAGCAAAAAATATTTTCAATTTATCAATAGGTAAGTGATCTAGTAAATAATTAAATAAGTGGAAGTAAAATTGCTTGATCTTAAAGCCTTTTAATTTTTGCAATTAATTTGGATGTAGAATAAATATGTTTAAAGAAGGGGGAATTTTGATGTATAGATTATAGTACCATTATTTAATTACAGCAATAAGTAATATTTTTTTAGCAGTACTTTATAAAATGTTTTTTTTAATTAGATTTTTGATATTATTAGAAAAACATTTTAAATTCTAAATAAAAGAGCCTAGCACATGTTTTTAAGAATGTAATAATTGAAGAAATACATTTTAACAGTATAAATGACATTTAATTGCAGAGATAATTATCATTATAACATTAAATATAAATGCTTATTTTTGTGATGTAAAACATAGGCTTTTAGTGGTTAATTTAACAAAATGAAAAATATATTAATTATTAAGAGCCACAGTTTCCTCTTCAGAGAGAGTTGCATAACTACTTTTATTAAGTTTCCTTATGATGTTCATCACATGCAATACAGTTCTATGTGTTTATGCAGAAAATTACAGAACAAAAAGAATATTTTTGAAATGCTTTGAAGAAATGTAATTTAATTTTAAGAACCCTTAGAAATGCACAAATTATTACACAGGATATGAGAAATAAGAATTCAGTGTTTATCAAAAATATCATTTAAAAGCACATTTTTTTTTTAATTAAAAGGGAAAAAATTAAGAATAGTATTTCATTTGATTCAAAAATTAAATATTACCTTTGGATATGTTTTGAATTTTTTTTTCATGCTTTTCTGAAATTGTGTAAAATACCACATTATGTTTGCATATATTGCAATAATTATTTTTAAAAAACTAATATATATATTTAATTCTGATAATGTGATTACCATATGTGTAATGTCTATAGATTTGGTTAACTCATTGGTTGCAGTTATATTAGTCAAATTAGTTTTAAGAATATCATTGTTTGCTATATGTTTAATAATCATTCAAATTCAAATATTTCTTCAAAACCATTTTTTTTTTTATAAATTAAAACTAAATTTTACTAAAATAGCAGTACTATGAAATAAAATATACATGTCCTAATTTATTAGTTGGAATCTCTTGTTCAACTTCATCAGAATTTAAGTAAATAATTTTTTTTTTTTTTTAATCTTTTGAAATCTGCATTATGAAATTTTTCATGGGGAATAATGGGAAGTTACATGTTGGACCTCCAAGCTTTGAAACATGAAGTAAAAGCTCTCTGTGACTAAAGTATCTGTTCAGATATAGTCCTTTTAAATTGATCAAGATTCAAAATTATGAGGTCTGTAATGAAGTTGTGTGATAGTACTAAATAATTTAAGTTTCCTTCATTTAAATCTTTTAATGGTTAATTTTACTTTTTTTTTTAAAAAAAAAAATGTTTGAGATAATTGAAAATTTTAATTACCTGAAAATAATTTTTTTTAAAATGCTACTTTGTACATTATTATCTTCTAATATTTAACTTGGTTAAAATTAATAAATTATTATGATATTCATCTCCAATAACTTATGATGATGTTTATTAAAAGTACGCAAAACCACCATTCTCTTTACTTATGTTATTCTCAGACATATACTTGATACATTCTTAAAACTGTTAATTGCGAGTATACTTCCATGACACTGAAATTAAGTTGAATAAATAAGATTTACTCTACGATTTATTCACATGATCAAAGATATTTATAATTAATAAAAAGACAACATAAATTGTCTATAAAAAATAATCTCGTGTAACTATAATAATTAAATTATATATGTTTATTATAATAATACACTAGTATAATTAGTTTACACAAGGGCATTAATTTAGATGTATATATCATGTGTGTACTTGGGACTCCCCCCCCCTGAATAATTTATGATTTTTTCATAAAATTTACAATATATTTGTGGCCCTTTTAACAGCACACTAATTAATACATAAAAATGGTACTGTATAAAATAACACATGAAAGGGAAGATTTACTATCGTTAATGGCTTCACAATTTTTACTCAAAACAGAAAAGTAAAAATTCCTTGTAAGATTCGTTTTATTTGAGTAAAACAAAAGAGGGATCCAAGACATTTCAAGGTAACTGGTAACCTGTGTTGTGACAGAATAGTCCCACTGTAGCTCATGCATATCGTAAGAGGCAACTAACACGGTGTCTGGGGGGTATAGCAGGGCATTATATCAGAATTTATCTTCTTTAGGTAGGTACGGGCATCCTAGTGATCTTTTTCTTTTCCACAGGGTTTACTGTCTTTGGTAAGCATAGGTGATGCACCAATGGAATGCTCTAGAGATCCTCCTTCTTGTCAACCAATTTTTGTCTTTTTTTCACGTATAGACCACAGTTAAATCTTGTTTGGTGCAGCATAGCCACAACTGGCTCTTACACAAATAACATTCATTCACTCACTCACCGGAATACTCCAGCGATCCTCTATTTTTGACCCACCTTGTCAGTGAATTTATTTTTTTTCACATCTAAACCACAGTTACATCTTGTTTCGCACAGTATGGCCACATCTGGCTCTGGTGCCAATAAACTTCACTATCGCATCAAGGCAACTGATATACAATAATTAAGTCGTTTTATTTGCCTCTGAAATTTATATAACTGCAACAGAGAAACATTTAAAACAGAATGTGCACAACTTTTATTCTATTTATTTCCAACTTGAATTTCTATGGTGTTGTAGCTGTGTTGGTGGCAATTGAAATATCTTGATATTAGTCATAAATTTCATGTATAGAGGATGCAAGTGATTCATATTCCTGTCATACATTACACATTAACTACGTATTTAATTTTTTTTCAACTCAATCGTTATTTAACAGAATAATGATGAATCAACCTTGAAAGAAAGGTTTGGAGATTTATAACTACAAAAAGTTAACAATACATTAATCTAATTTGTAAATCAAAATCAAGTAATTGTAATAAGAAAATGTTTTTCTAGTTCAACATATTTTGAAATATAAGGATTCTTAATTTGCTGGAATGAAATTCTGGAAAATAAATTTTATCAAATAGATGATTTCTAGTTTCATAACATATTTTTACAACAACACTATACTCATGGCATTTGACTTAAGAATTTGTATGTGTTTAATTCATTTCAAGAAATATATTATTTTGTTCAGTTAGTAAAAATCTTGCATGAGGAAAAATATATATGAATAAAATTATATGATTCATTTCATTTCATTAAAATGGGGGAAAATATTTATAGATATTAAAAAATAGAAAAAGGAATTTTATCAATTTAAAAGTATTATGAGTTTTTTTTTTCAGAAATTAATTTTTAATTCTGAATTACTATTTAATTAGTTATAATTATCTGAATGGGAAAACATATTTCTACATGTTAGATAAAATGGATAGAGCATTCAGCATTCTTTTTTATAAAGAGCAGGGAAAAGTGTCATGTTTTGATTGCAATGTAAAGATAGTGAATGTTACTTTGAATAAAATTCATATTACATGAAAAAATCAAGACTAGTGGAATGAAAGTGAATGTTTAAAAATTGCATGTATGAGTACCAGATATAAATTTTTCTGTATGTGTTTGTATGATTTTTTTCAAATTCCAGATATGTTTTACTATTGTGTTAAGGATTGATTAACACTTTATTAATAATGTACTAGAAACAGCATGAAGTACATTGATGGCATTTCTTAAATTTTAAAACATAATTAAATGACACCTGAGCTATCATCATTCTTATCTTCCTTATCCCAACATGAAGACTTAGAATTCTGACATACTTAGCATGCATCACCCTTGATAATTTTTAGAAGGGGAGACAAAATCCACACTGAATTTTGTGACTAACAACTAGGCTACAGCATCCCTGTACAGTAACATGGGAGGGGAAGTTGTTCATTGTGTTAATTTCAATTAGTTCTGAATTTTACTTTATTATAAAGTGTATTATTTCTTAATCATGCTTTATTTTTTACAGTTGATGTAATGTTAAAAAGGGGTTGTCAAGAGAATTAACTGAACTAGCATGTTATAAGAGAAGATCTTAAGTCAGTAGTTCTTAAACTTTTTCAATTCACAGCACTCTTTTTGAAGTAAAGTTTTTCCATGATGTTCTACCTCTTGTAAAAATGCGACTAATCCGTAAGAGATAAAAATGTGAGATTTCATGGCTCTCCTGCGAAGACACTGCAGCTCACCAGGGTGCACACTCCAGGACCCATTGCCTTAAGTTGGAAAAGAAGGGGTGTATATTTTCTTAGCAGTTATTTTACCAAACAGTTTCAAGATAATTTCCTCTCTTCTTATCTTGATCCCTTTAAAATTGTGAAAGAAAGGCACAATCTGACATGATGCATTGTCATAGCTACAAGCCAGACAGAGAAATTTATATATAGTCTAATTAAATGGGCTATTTGCCCATTTCTCTAGGAATATATACTCTTATAGATGCAATGGATTCCAGGGGGTGATCTCTGGACAATTGTATATTAGGGTAAAGTGAAAAAACAAAGTTAAGGTCAATTTATAAGCTTCCATGCGAAAAATATGTCACGTATAAGTCAAATAATCAGTGAATTTTAACTTTCCATGAAGTAATTGTAAGAGCTAGTTTTTCAAAAAAATCTCTAACATTATATGAGTTTTTTTTATGCAGTTATTAGTGTCCCCTTAGTGAAAAATTTGCCTATTTAGATATGAAATATTAGCTAAAGTAAATTTTACTTTTTGGCAGCCAAAATAATTTTCCTATTCATTTGTCAGAAAACTAACAAAAACAAATTCATAAATTATAATAGTTCATAATTCAACAGTATATTATAATTCAGAAATTATAATATATTGATGAAATTAAACTATCAGAGAAATTGAGATATATAGACATTTTAAGGTATTTACTTACTTCAAATAAATAACTTTACTGAGGAAATCAACAGTAATTTTGTTTTATGGATGTGAGCTTGCCATCAGTAAAAAACATATCATGCGAAGAAAACTAGTTCAATTCCTATTGTAACAAACATTACATAAAATGAGAGAATACCGTAAAAAAAATTACAAATTAAGAAGTCTTTGAAGAGCAAAGGTAAACTAAATGCTTCAAAAAAAGTTGTATGGTTTAGAAATTATCTATTTCATATTCCATTATGTAAATGCAAGGACTTTTTAATTTTTATTTTTCAAATTAAAGTATCTGCAACTGAAAGAGGTATTTAAATAGATTAAAAGACATTCTGAAAAAAGGCAAGATTGAAATTAAAACAAGCAAAATGCTTGAAAATAGAGTACAACGCAGAAAAGACAAAATGTTCAATTGCTAGACTGAAGAGAAAAAATTGTTAATAGTTTCTCCTGTTATGGAACACATTTTAAAATTTTCAAATTCTGGTGATGAATATAAAAATATCAAAGGACTGGATACAAACACAGTGAGATAAAAACAATTATGTCAAGAGATTCTCTTTCAATTTTATAAATGAAATCCATATTTCCAAATGTAGCACAGGTTTGCGACATATCTGGTGCAACTGATAGATCAACAGCAATTCTAGTACATGCAACTTTAAAAGGTAGCAGAATAATAACCAAATAGAAACTTCTAGAATATTTGATTGTAGGATCATAAAGAAAGACTATAATCCCACAGTAATTGGAAAAAGAGAAATGAAAGGAAACACTTATAGAAGTATAGGATATAATTTGACAGTCAATAAGACAAGACTTAAAGAAGAAAAAAAAGTAGCTAGAAAGACCATAACAGAAAAACATGTTCTTTTTTACATTATATTAAAAAAAGGATAATAACTTTATTAGAAAAATATTATTTTTAATAAGCAACTTAATGTTCATGATAGAACAACAATTAATACAGTTCTAAAAATAGCATCATAAGATAATCTGAGTTTCCTAGAGGACATCCTTTGCAATGATTTGTTTGTGGCATACCCCCATTACAAAAGAATTACCATGATGTCATCTATTATCACATTAGGGCAGGAAAACTATTGGGGAAAATAGGTAAAAAGAATTTTGCAAGAAGACTAAATATTAAGCTTGGAAAAGACAAAAGAAATTCCACCTGATGTAGTCGTTGATGATTTTAGTACAGATCAATAATATCTCTTCAAAATGTGTACTAGATTTCCAAATAAAAATATTTCAATACATTTGTCATAAAAGGATCCAGGAAAACTGAGACACTCCAAGTGGTTAACAAAGAAAACATAATTTTGCGAATATGTGTTTCAACCAAAGACCCATTGAGAAATTCAAAAGTTTTAAGAGTATATTGTTATGCCATATGAATACTCAATGTTAAAGATCCATCATCTTTTTGGCATAGAAGTCGACATTTTTACAGCACAATAATAGAATCTATTTCTGCCTAAAGATTTGTCAGGCATAATACATTGAATACTGCAATGAAATACATACTTTCCTCCTCCACAAAATATTGACAAAACATGCAGGAGAATTGAGCTTTAAAGGAATTTTAAAATATGGACTGGTAGCTAATCTAAAAAAAAAAGTTTGAGCATTCAAATTTCCTGCCCTAAATTTCAATGCAGATAACTATATAGATCTAACTATCAGGCATTTTCAGTTACACTTACAATATCTATATCTGAAAATAAACTTAAGGCGATTTTAAATGTTTCTTCTAACATTGATATATTAAAAAGTCTTGCCATTCACAAGCTATAGATAGATGTGTCACATTATTCAGTGTAGCATCAATTGTAGTGTATGGCAATGTCATACGAGATGGTTACATAAGATTAAGAATTGCAATGCCTCAAAGTTCAACAAGACCATTACTTTAAATGTCTAAAGACAAAGTGGGAGAATGGTGCAATATGTGATATGTAATTACCGCCATGTGCTAAATTCTGAGTTAATTTCACACAGAGAACAAGCCAAGATCTTCATAAAAAATTGATAACAGCCTTTGTTCCTCCATATTCCATAAAAACAACCAATACGTGGAAAATTCATTAATATTAATATCATTAGAAATTTCTTTGACTAATTAGAAACCAAGGATTAAACTGTACATTATAATTTCACACAGGTCATTGTACCAATAGATGACAGCTTTTCCACATATATAGACTAAACAAATGTAGTTAATTTTCTTTTCATTCTTTGACCATTGTACATTTCTTCCACTCTACACCTATAGCAGATATCTTCATAAAGTGGTCCATTTTAGGTTTTGACAAATCACTTTACATAAGATAACAAGAAATCCATTTAGACAAGACATCTATGTTAACACCTTTTCACCTGGGATTTGTGACACACAGAAAAATGGCAAAAAATAGCTAAATTTCAGCCAATAGAATTACTTTTATAAAGAATTAAAGATATTCTCATGGAAACTGTATATTTCATAATGTTTTTTTATAGTATTATTCATAAACAAATGCAGTTTTGTATCGCGAAACCTTTTAAGTGAATTCAAAGTATTTAAACAAATTTTTATTCATATTGATCATTTAATGTACATAACTTCATTCCCCCTCCTTCTCGACAATTTAGCCACTTGTTAATAGATCAAATTCTTTACAGTTCTAATGCAATTTTTTTACAGTTTGAGGGAAAAATTTAAAAGATTTCCAAATATGATTCAGCTTCAGTAACATATTCTTTACAAGAATTTTACATGAATAACTGATACAGAAATGAAATTTTACTATGAGTATAATAATAAAAACAATGTTATATAAAATGAACTGTTTAAATTGGACAAGACTTTATTATTCTGCATGAGTACATAATAAATCTATTCAAAAATCATTTTGGCATGAAATACTTCAATAAATACACTAGTAAAGAACACAAAAACAGAATAAAAATAAGTGAGAGAATACAGCATTAAAAATTCAGTAATATTATGCATAACATTCAGTTTTCAGAGTAATGAATTTAATATAATTATATACAATAATAATAATGAATATAAGACAATAACAAATGAGTAATGTGAATTTAACTATCCCTTAGCATGACAACATTTACACTTCAGAAGTTATAGCATGTCTTGAACTTCTAAGCAAAAAAGAGATGAATAATGTTTTTACAGCCTTATTAATTAAACTACTTAACGAGTCACGCAATACTTTTCAACATATTTTAGAAATGTGGCATGCAAACTTTCCCAGCAAAAAGTTCTGAAATGACAGTGATCCACAGAGCCAGAACAAAAAATATATATGACAATCCTACTTGATGACTACTGGGTAGCTGATAGGCTTCACCTCCAATTTCTTCCATTGTAAATCCCATAGGAAAAATTACAGCAGCAAGACAAAATAAAACCATTGCTGAAAATCCTACCCATCTTGCATATGGTACAACATGTTCATTCCAGTGCGAAAGCAGCAATAGACCTACAGTACTCGATACACAGATGCAGCCAATGATGATGCAAATAAGAGATAGCATCCATTCTGGTTGTAAACTGGGAGCAAAACACAGCTGTTTTCTGCCATATATCGTCATACAATTTCGTAGTAATCCGAGTCTTGTATTACCACCTACATCTGAAACAATCCAGTCCGGTAAAACCAAACTTATGATAGCAAAAATATTAGCAGATAGGAATAAAGCACCAGATATGACAGTTAAGCGATCCATGATTCACATTATTTAAAATATCGAAAGTCACAAAAAGATTTTATTGAATTATTTATCAGTTTTAAATGAGTTTGTGTATATGTGTGTAAAGGACATGAAACTACATTACTATGAACAAATACAACAAACAGTTTTGTTATTGCATGTATTCAGTTCAGTTTGTTCTTGTAATCTTTTATTTCAGTTGAAAGGATAGGAAATAAGATTACAAGGGGGATTATGACTTTCAAGTTGTTTCATAATCAAGAATGGTATTAATTGAGAATAATGTATTTTATCTTTGAATTACAATTAACTATCAAATCTGTTTACAACTATTCCATATACCACAGTTAATTAAATCATAACGAAAGATGGAATCCTTGAGTTTTTGAAATAATTCTTTTAAAGTATGCTTGTCTAAAGTGCGGCCTAAAAGCTTTTAAAATGTGGCCCATTATGAAAATATATAAATTAACACATTTTTATTTAAAAAATAAATGTTTGCAAAAATTTTCATATGTAATCGATTCGTTGACATTTATTTTGAAATAAAAATTTAAATAAAAGCATCTTAGTATGCCATGAGAATTTATGTTTCAAATTACTTGCGTATCCACTCGACGGTGAATTTTGGAGTTTTAGATTTAGCTTTTTTAATAGATTTAACAGAACATTTGAATGACTTATATTTGAAACTGCAAGGAAAAAGTCAATTTATTAATATGTTCCAAACAATAACAGCGTTTGAAAGAAAGTTGAAATTTCGGCACAATCAAATAAAAGTGAAAGATTTGACACATTTCAGTACTTTGGCTGCACATAAATCTGTGAGTTGCCCAAAAAATGCTGCATTAATTTTTGATTTAATTCATGAGTTTGAAAATAAATTTCAAGATTTTCGAAAAAATGAAGAGTTTTTCAACATATTTGCTACATCATTTTCTCTAGAAATAAATAAATTACATTCAAATCTTCAAATGGAATGCATTGAACTGCAAAGTGATATTCAACTGAAAGAAAAATTTGGGAATGTTTCTTTACTAGAGTTTTATAAAGATTACCTACCCCATGATAAATATCATAATCCTCACAATCATGTTTTATTAATGTCTTCAGCTTTTGGCAGTACCTATACTTGTGAACAATTATTTTCAAGAATGATGCATACAAAAAACAAAAATAGGACAAAGATCACTGACAAATATCTTGAAAATGTATTAAGAATTACTACCTCGCCTATTGAACTCGATATCGATCTGCTTATTCATCAAAAGCAAATTCATCCATCTCATTAAAGGATCTATTTCCTAAAATTTAAAATTGACTTTAAATAGTTGAGGAATTCTAAAAATGATAATCTTAAAATCAATATGGGTTTATGAATCTGTCAATTGCTTGTTAATTTTACTAACATGTATCGTAGTTCCTGAAGATTTTTGCATAGAAGATAACATTTTCCCCTCTCTCGCAATATTTGGTGTTGTGTGGATGTTAGGAGAAGGGGCACCAGCTCAGGTGTTGTCCTCGTCCCTTGACCAAGGTTCAAAATTCATTCCCAATAGCCCTCGTATTTCTTCTAGTGAGACGTTGATAAAACCAACCAAACCCTCCATCGAAATATATGAAATATTACATTGAAATAATTTTTAAAAGCCAATATTATTGAAATATTCCAAATAGGTAACTTTATTGTTATTATTTTGGAACTGCGTAGTGAAGACGTGCCCAATTTATCAACAGCAAAGTAAATGCCCTATACGACCCATATTGCCAACAGATATTCATTGCAATTGCCAGAAAATTTAATGATTGATTGCTTTATGAGGATCATGGAGCAGCAAATACTATTATCCTAGAAAATTCATTCAAGTTAACTTTTCTGCAAGTGTAATGAATATTTATCATAAATAAGATAATGGATGGGATTTGAATCTCACACTGAGTGAGAAAGAACAGCATTGTCGAAAAATGTAATTGTTACAGAACACGTATTCTAATATTTTTTTTTATCATTCTTGTTAAAAAGCATTAAAAATCACACATTACTTATAAACCTCTTTAGTCATTAGAGAAATTTTTAAGAAATTTACTAATTTTCTTTGTTTTTAGTTCCCTTTGACAGAGAGATCTTTTCTGAATTGTTTGAAACGAACTTCAATTTTTTCAAAAGTTGAGAAAAGAAATTATTCTGTGTTAGTATAATAGTAGACTCTACTTCAAGAGATGTACGGTATTCGGTAATTCTATTTGCATTCGTGAAGTTTGCCAAACGGCAACTTTTAAATGTTAGGTTGCATTGAACTGGTTCGAATCTGATAGTAAGTTTCAACATCTTATTACTTTCAAAATATATATTCATATATTCTATTAATTTTAACTAATATTCCCCTATCTAAGTGATTTTTAGTTCATATTCCAATACCTATAGAACTGTTTTACTATATTCCTCTAATTTATTACTTTTGGATTAAATTCCAAGGGCATGTTATGTTCGGAATATATTCCATGACCATATTACTTTTTTCAATAGTGTCAAGTTCGTACTTCTAAGGACTAGTAGGACTTTACTCTGACCTACTTGCTTTTGATTAATAACACAGTATATATTTTACCGTTTGTAACATAGACTGAGATAATCCCAATTGATGCATATTCCTATAACGACTAATTTATACCTTATTGTTGAAATAAAGTGCTCCAAATATAGATAACAGTAATAATTTTAAAAAATCTCTTGAATGGTGGTTAAAATAATAATATCGATAAATATATACTTTTATTCATAAAATCAATCAAAAAAGACTGTCCACCCTAACGTTGCTATAAAAAGAAGATAATTTAAACGAGACTTAAATTTAAATAAATAATAGACACGTCTATTGAGAAATAAAGCAAGCAAAATAAAGTTATATTAGTTCTGATTTTCTTTTGTGCTAATGTTGATGTATTATTATTCATGGTCAATGTATGTATGCATAGATAAGGCGAAGGAACTGCCAGCGCTACCATTCAGCCTAATTTACAAAATAAACACATGTAAATGCGCATGTTTTTGGCATTTATAAGTTATGAACATACACTACACACTTATAATTGTATCAAACATAATAAGATACACGTATAGATTCAAAAGAAAGAATTGGTTTTTTTTGAATCTTTTCATATAAAAGAGCGAGAACACCCGAGTCAGCAGTCCACCAGTAGAAAGTTTTTTGCCGTTACGAATTATTCCGAGTCGTTTCCCCCTCTCTGACTTCCCAGGTGTATAACCTATACGTCTACCTACAATAACACGGCGTGTTTACCCGTTCACTCCTAACATATCACATGCGATACGCTCGAATTTACTCTCCTGTGCCCATCGTATCACATTTGATACGCTCCGAGAGCGTCTGCTACAGACCAAAGTATCAATACAGATACGCTCGATGAGAACGTTACTGGAACGATGAGTGTTACTGGATGGCGTTACGATACCGGGAAATCTATATATATAGGATATTTCGAATATTGATCTTGGTGATATGGGCTTGGATTTGACTTCTGGTTATCAGGAGGGGTGATATTGGTTATATAATCAAAAAGCATGTGTTGAGTCGTAGCTCTTTAAACGTGATGACATTATTTAAGGAGCTCCTTTTGTCTTTGGTTTGCTTTTATTTCTTTTTTGCTTGTTAGAAGTTCAAATGGGAGCTTATGGATGTTTATGAGAGGTAGAGTCTTTATTTGTAGATGGCTGTTTGTTTCATTGGACTGTTCTTTTATATATAGCGACAATCATGGCGAAAAGAAAATATTTAACAGAGAATCGAGAATTAATTGAATAAATCTGACAGTGATGTAAACGAAAATACTGGTAAATTTGAACTGTTTAGTGATTTAGATGATGAGTCTGAAACATCAAATAATGATATATGTGGAAAAAAAAAACCCAAAAAATACTCATTTGAGGGTAAGACATGTGACATTAGAGTATACATTGAAGAATGTTTTTAAGATATCCCACAAATAACAAGAATGATTTTTTTACGTCTTAATATTCCATGTAATTGTATATAATTATACCATGAAGTGTATGTATCAAATATAGTATATATTGGAATTTCTTAAGAGATATGATTTTATAGGATAATTTTAGGTAGTTTTATTATTATTTTTTTTATATAAAACTTATAATTTTCGTTAATTTTTTTTTCTTATGTACTAAGTTTATATAACTCAGTAATGAAAAATAATGTATATAAAAATCAAAATATTCTAATGAATAGCCGATTTTAGAGGAATTTTTTTACGAATTAGGCTTACTATCTAAAAATGCCTGGGCACAGCGTGACACTCTGCGATAAGAAGACGCGGGTCCAGGGAAGCACTTCTATTTCTTCTTTTGGTAGTGAAAGGGTTAAGGAAGGCTATACACCGCCGAAGAAGCTCGAAAATACTGGTGGTATTTTTCTCTCATTCGGAGGCCCGATATCATACAGGAAGCAAGCAAATGTTCGCCGAAACATCCGTCCAGTCTTTTCTTTTCCTGTATAGACCACCCTCGTACCCCTTGCGGTGCACATACTATCCTTTGAGATCCAATGCAAGGTCACTCATCTGGGGCTATGATTTAACTGATACCCAAGGGGATTCTCTGGTCGATTTTGCGTTACACCATAATTTAATCTTCTTAAATATACAAGAATTGGGTCCTACTTTTGTGGCTCACTCAGTAAAGGGTAACACATATATATTTCTTTGATATCTAATAGCATTCTTTATTTGGTTATTTGGTGGATAGGTGAGAGGTTTCGGACCTGGAGTCTGAGCGATCCACCGGTTTGTGGGTATGCATCTGCGATAGGATTTAAACAATTCCCAATTTTATTTAAAAACTAAATACGGTACCAATAAATTTCTGAAAAATTTTAAGAAATCGCACCCAAAACTTATTCAAACAGTTGAATTAATTCGGAATTCTGATTAACTAGAGGAGTTTGTTACTTTATTGATTTCAACCGACCGTCCATCCGCTTTCATATCTTTTCGTAAACGACAGGTTCTTGCTACTCCACTTTTCTCCTGGTGCAGCAAGTTAAAAAGCTTTAGAAATAAATTGAACTCTCTTAAAGGGAAATTAATATATTTAGTTAAAAATAATTTTCCACCTAGAGAAATTGATAATTTACAATTACAATATAAAAAAGAAAGATCTTTATATAAGAGAAAAATTCTTACGGCAAAAAAATGAGGCCTGGAGCACTTCTGCACTATCAATAATGAAACTTTTGGCTTGAAGTTCAGGGTTGCCTTTGGCAAGTCCCTTGGCTCTCAGCCCCTTAAGATCAGAATTTCTGGCTCATCTAACAACTCCCAAAAGCAGATTTAAATTTCTAATGCGCTTTTCCCGGAATCAGGGAAGACTTTTGGTTTGAATTTTGAGGAGTCTACGCCACCTTCTAGGGTTTCCACCGCAGAGGTATCTCTGGTTTTTAAAAATCTTAGAGGTAGGAAGGCTCCTGGCGTTGATTTTTTCAACTAAGGAATTCGGAATCATATTTTTTTCCAGTTTCCTTAACCCTTTAGTGAAATTTATGTGTGGAATTTTCCTTTATTCTTACGACTCATAAAATTACCCAACAAATTTTTTAATTGTTTTAAATTTTTAATACATTTCTTATTATTTTAATTTTTCCTTATTGTGCAGCTATAATTGTATATTTTGTATATATGTTCATACCTATGTCTAACACTACATTTTTGTTCACGAGTTTGTGGACGCCTTAGCATTCTGCCATACAGCCTGTTATGCATCTTATTTCTGAAAGAAAAGTCCTATTGTTCGTTATTCCTTTTTTAGTTCCTGTCGTGTCATTTTCTGTTCTGTTAAAATATTGAAACACTTTATTTAATTTTGATTTCGAAAATATGCAATATCTTATGTTTTTTTTTTTGTCAATAAATGCCGAGTGCGCCAGGTAGGGGGAGGATTGTCTCCAGGGGAAGGGCGGTTTGCAGTTCTAAACTCTTTTGGTAAACTCGGTTCCCTTGTGTATTCTATCAATTGCCCCTTATGTATTCTATCAATTGTGTTGCTTCTAGTGCCACGTTAATAAAACCAAACCAGAAATATATACCAAGAGGTACTGCGTGCCAACACTTTAAATATGCAACATGTTATGTTATCGATTGTAAAATGCGTGAAAAAAAAATTAGAGTAAGAACTTTAAACAGACAAGAATTCAGAAAATATGGTGAATTACTAGATTTGGAATATGATGATCATAGCTTTCATTGTGAAGTGGGCTGGCTTTCTAGAGGGCATCTTCTGGGTAGACTTCGGAAAGTGAAAAATGCTGTTCCTAATTTTTTAAAACAGGAAAATAAACTACCTGATGAAAAACCTCTATTATTTAACAACAACTGGATACTTGATTTGGTTTTTTTACTTGATATTACTACCCATCTCAATGATCTAAATTTAAAACTACGAGGTAAGAATAAATTATTTCCTAACTTAGTAAATAGCATCAGTTTATTTGAAATGAAATTAAAACTTTTAATCTTTCAATTAGAAAATGTGGATCTAAGTCAATTTCTATGCTTAAAAGAGCTGAGTGAGTGTGCTGAAAATAATAGCAGTTTGATGAAATATATTGAAGAAATGAAGATATTGAAAAAGACATTTTTTTTAAAGTAATTTTCATGATTTTGCCAAAGAAAAAACTGCATTCTCGCCTTTATAAACCAATTTTTAAACCATAGTAACATACAAATGAAACTAATTGATTTAACAACTAATTAATTCTTAAAAATAAAATTTTATGAGCTTTTTCAAGATCAAAATGCTTTTGACGTAATTAATTTCGGTCGTTCATTACCATTTGAACATTATCTGTAGCTAAGAAAATTTGCAAAAAATTATAAATATCCCTTAAGAACGACGTACAGATGTGAACAAACATTTTCAGCAATGCAATTGGTTAAAAACAAAACAAGGTCGTGAATTTACCGACTCAAATTTTATGCACTTTGTAGCAATTTTAACACCAAACATTAAAAGATTAGCAGAATCCAAGCAGGCTCAAAAGTTTCATTAATGGTATGTAATGTTATGTCCTACAATAGGTATTATTTGACACGCAATAACTAAATCATGTTGCTAAAGGTAATTATATCTATAAAAACACTTCTATTTGAAAGTTGGTTAAACTTATATATGGCAAGGAATCCTTCTAGAAGGCAGAGAGGACAGATAAATCCAAGTTCCTGGTTGATTTCGTTCTCAATGGCAACAACAGTGGTCCAGAATTATCTTTACCAAACAAAACTCTCTAGAAGGTATAGCATCATCATGAAACGATCATCCTCTCGTACAGGAGGTCATTCCTGACTTTTGTAGTTTTGGGTGCTTCATTAAACTGAAATAAATAAATAAATTTAATTGTATGACTATATTATTCCCTATCCTCTCTTGAACGAAGAAAATTCTACTTTTTTTTTAAATCTCTGTTTACTAATTAATCTCCAACCATAAACATAAGATGGTATATAAAGTGCTCGAACTATATGGCGCATTTGAAATCATTTGTCAAAAAATGCCGTATGGTATGCAAAAGGACTGGCCATCCCTGAACTAGTATCTGGTGCAGTGGGGAGATGAAAGCTATCCAGAAAATAAAAAAGGATTGAAACATAAGAAAAAAAGGAAGGAAAAAGGAACATAAGGAAACCTTGAAAAACGAACGCTGGTGCAAAAATGTTTTCCGAAAAGCGTTCATCGATGATGGTGGCTCTTCAGGCCAAATAGTCTAAAACAGGGGTCGGCTACCTTGCAGCTGTGGTGTGCCAAACTGATTTGCCAATATGGTTCAGGATACCGCTGTGACGGGTTTAATTCGAAATAAAAATTCTTCATTCTTTAAATTTTAATTTATTACTACACGACGTCACAGAACAGCACAATAAGACGGATATTACAGAACACAAAACATATCACAAACGCTCAACACAAGAGCTTCGAAGAAAACATCACAGTTCCACACCCAGAATTCAACTTGTTCCAACGGATCGTATTCATCCGCGCCAATCTTCGGAACTCTTTTCTTCCGGTCGACAGAATCACAGCATTATTGAGAAACGACTCTGTGCTGCCATCTATATTGAGAATGGTTAATTAAGTGATTGAAGTCTTTACACCGCACAATAGAAAATATATGAAACGATACGATTCCCACGGCAATGCATGTAGAATTAGGGAATAGAGGTCAAGAATACACATTTAGAATTTTATTATATATTAATTATGCATCATTTAAAGATATGGTTAAAGTCGGGAATAGGGTGTCGCCTAGGCGATTGGCGACTTTTAGGGAACATCGGCGACTCTTTGGGGCGATAATGGTTTAAAAGTGGTGATTCGTTATGGTTATCAACATAAAAATAAATAATATAAAATTTAACTATTTCTTCAACATAAATAAAAAAAAATTAAAATTATACATATATATGCATCTTTTTAAACATATTAAAATAAAAATAAAAATAAAAAAACGTGAAACATAAGTATTCCTCAATATAGTTTAATTAAAATTAAAATTTTAATATGATCTTTGTCCATGCCCCATTCTACTTAATATCGTAATATCAATTTGTGGTTTTCATTTTGAAGAATGGTTCTGAATGTTCAGTTGTTAAAACAACTTCTTTTTGGACTCCATATATTTTCAAATAAGAAAAAGATTTCTTCACATAGATACTTGTATGTAGAATCAAAAGTGGAAAATTAAGCACATGAAATTTTCTTCAAACAATTTTATAGATAAATTTTACCTTTCATAATTTTGAAGATGTTGGTTAAGTAAGTTCCATTTCAAAATTAGTAACTTCCATTCCATCAAAAATTGACAAATCGAATGGGTTTATTAAAGAGTCTATTAAATCAGGTTTAATTAGGAAGGAAAATATAGACATACAAGTTTCAAATTCCTTGCATATTTTGGAAATTTCTTCTGTAAGTGCTTTAACGTAAATTTGAAGTTTCTCTTTTGTCTACGGTCGATGTATTTGTAAGCGCTTTAACATTTGGGAAGTATATGTAGGTCTAGTATTAATATCGCAGGAAAATATATTTAATTTTTCAGCACAAAGCCTTTTTAATATTCAAAAAGTTCAAGCATTATTTGAGTCTTTCCTTATAATCCTAAATTTTCCTTATAATCCAATTTGGAGAAATGTTGTTCCTTCTCATTAAGAAAAACTTTAATGTGATCCATGCATGGCACAAACTTACTCGTATTCAAGACATTACCTCCACTAAGCCAATAGACATAACAATATAAGGAAAGATACACATACTCACTTTCCGTTTCTTCTAAAAGATATTTAACCCTACAATGCAAGATTTTTTAAATTCGCCTGAAAAAAATATATTTGATATCTATAACAGTATTAGATAAAAAAAAAATGTTTTAAAAAAATAAAATTTATGTTTTACTATGTTTTTTTTTTTTTTTTTTGATAAAAAACTAAAATGTGCCAAATGGTTACACCATGCAGCAACACACATCAAGACATTTTATTTTGTGCCTATTTATTAACATCTTAATTATATAAGCACATATTTCTTTTTAACATTTATAGTCTTTTATATATTTGTATACGATGAGATATGGTAAAAATATTAAAACTGAATATGAGATTTAAGTATATATAGTAATTGCATAATCTTTTAAATATAATTTAAATGGGTGGGTTAGAATGAAAAATAGTTTTGAATATATAATAAGTACTGGCAATTTTTATAATTACATAAATCGAAACAGTATAATTCAATAGTATTATACTTAAATAGTTATTTAATTTTTTTTTACAGATAGGTACATTAGGTAATGCAGCTTTACATAGAAATTAGAGAGAAAATCATGCACTTTTAAAATTTATTTTAAATGATAATTTTTTAACCAATTGTTTTTATTCAAGCATAGAGGAACATCATATTTGGTGCCTTTTATTCAAGTAAAAACTTTGCATGATGGCATTTTGCAATGTTGTTTGTTCTCAATATATACGGGCCAATTTTATCAAACTGAACAGTTAATGGGAGTTTTCTTGTAGGTAAAGATTTCCCCCTTTTTGGTGATGACGTTTTCTCCTCTCCATTTGTAGGATGACATCATTTTGTTGATTTAGTTGGACCATAAGAGCACAAGAATTCAGCCAAATCTACTCTAATTGTGAAAGCTTCATTTCCATACTTGTACTTCCAATTTGCTCATTTAAATGTTTGGATAATAATCTAGCGTTAACGACAGCAAAATCAACTGAATGATAAAATATTCGAAAATACCACTTTTTACTTCGTATACCTATTTTGTACATTCCAATCAAGCTGTCTGAGATCAACTCCCCCATGTATTTATTACATGTGGTTATAACATAAGGAGATCATCATCCTAATAAGACAGATCATCATCAGAGTAATCAATATTATATAAGTTTCTAAAAAGTATATTAGTGTGTATAATGGGATCCAAATCGCACTATCATCATATTCTTCACTACCACTTGATAAATCTTTTCAAAAAATTTCTGTCATTTTTTTTCTTTTTTCCATCAACGTCAGTAAAATAAACTCGTCCATCTTTTAGGTTTGTTATAAATTATAATAAATATAAATTAGGCAATTTAAAATCCTACCAAATCACAATTTCATCCATATTAAGCACTTAAAGAGCTATGGGTACAAAGCGTAAAAATTATAAATATAGTATTTGTTTTTTATCTTACTTGCATGGTGTTACCAATGAACTTAACCCATTATGTAATTAACTATACTGGAGGCGTATAGTTAATTAGTGTTCAAATGCACCCAAAAATGTGAAAAATAATAATAAATAATTTCTCTTTTAGTACTAATTTTTTTAACATAAAGAAAATTATTATTTTAATGAATTTTGTTAATTAAGTAGGACGTTTTCTGCTTCGAACTTATAATTCGAAAGCAACAAACACATTTCTAAAAATAGAACTTCAACTGCTATCTATTGGCAATTTTAAGAGTTAAAAGCTTAAACCGATATTTTTATCTTATATCATGCATGTTGTTGCCGTTTGGAAACATTTATTGGAGCTGGTATTTGAGAAACAATATGTATTGCCAAATGGCGACAGTATGCTCTGAAGGATTAAATTGTCTGTGTACTAATGAAGAACGATACACAATGAAATTAACTATTCAAACAATATTGCTCATTACAGAAATTAAGCTCTGAGACAAATTTTGGCAACTAAACTTTCCTGATGTATTATGTAATTGAAGCTCAATATTTTATATCCAATATGATTTTTAGGAAGTTTGACAATTCTTTTCCTTGCTAACCAATGCAGGAACGCCATCAGTGATTAAACAAAATATATTTTATTTATATTCATGTTTTTACTGTCAAAGTAATTTAAAAATGAAGAAAGAATACTCTGTCCCTTAGTTGTCCCAGACAGATGAATCAAGCTACATAATTCTTTATAAACTTGATTTTCATTACAATATTGTGCAATCATTGTGAGGTGAGCAACATCATTCACATCGGTAAATTCAACAATCCTTCATGCATTGCTAAAGGAGCGGTTAGCGATAAATATTGTGTAAATATCTTAGTTACTGGTCTATAAATAACTTTCAAGACTTGATCGAGAAGTTTTGAAGCACAGATAGAACTGAATAACCACCTGGTAAAATAAGTAGATTATTGTTAGATTCAGTCGTTTCATTTAAAGCTTGGCAAATAATCAGCGCTTCAACAGGGAAAATATAATTGATAGGATTTATTTTTTAAGCAAAAGAAACATTTTGCATATCACCTGCTGTAGAAGCAATGTGTTAACTCTTAGAGTATTATGAAAAAGTACTGGAATCAGTGTTCAATTAATTATTTAAATAAGTCATTAATAATGAGACTGGACTTATTTAAAGATAATTTTTTTTTATCTTGGAAGCTGAATTTATTTTTATAAATCATACATATGCAGAAAATCTTTGCAGTGGATTAATCTTGAAAAAGACGCAATCTGTTTTTCATTAGTGTTCAAATTGTAAAGTAAATTCATAAAATCCTTTTTATCCTCTTCCAGTATTCTTAGATGTATTGATCCAGGGTTAGTGAAATGCATTGAAGAAAATTTCCTTTTGATATTTGAATGATGTAGGGTTTGTTAGCGAATCGTATAATTTTTTCAGAGAGAATTTTCTGTCCAGACAATTTTAAAAGCGTAATGTTTGGGGTTCATTACAAAAAAATGCAGCGAATCTCTGAGGGTTGTGGCTTGTATTATACTGAAATGTTTCAGCAGATTTTTATCGACTATTTATTTATGATATAACATGTATAATAAAATGTACTTCAAAGGCTTTGATTAATTTGATTAGATCTATGAGATATACTTTTAAGATCATTAATTTTTTTCTGAAGGCTTTATTTTTCATTTAGTTTATTATATTGATAATTTGAATCCGTTTGGCAAAACATTTTCCTAGGTATTGGATGTCATAGGAGTGGGAACCCAGTCAACATAATATCAAGAAATGTGTGCATTTTTTGTTTGATAGTTCGGATATAGAGCTTTTGTCAAGGCTTAAGGTAAGCTTCCAAGTACCCGTATTATCGATATATTTTTTCCAATGCATTTTGTAGTTTTTTTTTAAACAAATAATATGAGTAGATTGATAAAAACAATAGATAAAAATATCATCCGCGTATACTGAGCACTCGACTACTGATTCCAAATTTACGAGAAATTCTTGCATACATATTGTATATAAAATGGGAGAGAGAACATTTCCTTGAAGGAGACCCTTTTATAATGATTCATAAAACAAAAAATTAGCTTTAACCCCCCCTCTTAAACTTAAAGCTAATATAGCTAATAAATATGTATAGTTGGTTATTAAATTTGTTGAATAAATGATATGTGTTTATAGATTATTACAATAACAGTTTAGAATATTGAACAACAAGCTTAAATTCATTTGCAGTATACTCTCACACATTATACACCGTATAACACAATTTAAATGTATTATTTTAGGAATATTAGTACCTGTTTTTACGTTTATAATGTTGTTCGGTATTTTATGTCTTGTTCAATCAACAGTATTCATCAAGTATTGCCGCGTTCCATTACGATCAATAAAGAGACTCCATAGTAAATATCTGTTCATTATTTCTTATCTATAACTGCTTCCATATTATCTAGAAAAATTTCTAGGGGAGAATATAAGAAGTGATGTTTTAACAACATATGGCAACCTAAGATCTTGAAAATTTCCAACACCATCCTAGAATGAAAACCATACATTTTTTCCTACCTTCTTCAGAACAGTTTCAAATCGATCAGTTTTAATAACCTTTTAATCGATCATTTTTAATATCTGGACCTATAAATAAACCTTTTATTTTAGCATCCGATATTGACAGGAACGAGTTTCGCATAAACGCTAGATGTCTTACCTTCCTGATCGTTAACTCTTATGCAAAATTTATCAATCCTAGTTTGATGTGGAAAGGTGGTATATGTCTTCTGATTCTACTAGATGTCGGTTAACTACATTTTTATCATTGGGCTCCTTAGACTTCCAAGATCATTTTTGTACAACAATAATATTTATTTTTTGCACGATTATCATATTCACACGTAAAGCAGGAATATTTTGTATGACCTTGTTGCATTCCCTATAGAATAAAAATGACTTTCAATTCTACACAATTTTTTCATTTAAAATCGTCGTTCTTCAAACCAAGTGACAGCTTCTTCAAGGTATTATAACTTCCTTTCCCCTTTGCAGCATATTCTACAGGAATGAAGTTGCATTTAGTTCCCCTTATGATACAGATCAAGAGATGTCAAGAATTTAGGAATGTTGTTCTAAAAGCATATTTCACTATATTTTTTCCTAAAAATTAAAGAAATCCTTATACCTGTTATTGGATATGGAAATACGTACATCAAAAGCCAGCATATTCCCTCCCTTGAAAAGCCTTGGACCCAGCAATTCGATTTCATTATCACTAAGCTTCAAATCACATACAATGTCATTCAACTCTGCTTGCGTTACACGAGACTTCGAATGCTTATGCAGGAAGACTGTAATTCAAATTTCCATAGCTCCACATCCATAACGTTAAATCTGATGTATAGAAGTTGATCCAATTAGATGCCACAACGTAGCTACATAAAAAGGAGATTTCGGAACACACACACACACACACACACACCTGTTATTTATTTCAAGACTATACGATGCCCTTCCATCTTCCTCAAGTAAAGGATAGTTGAAAGGTGGCTGTGGTACAGAAAGTACGTCAATGTGAGGTGTTGGCCTTATTGCAAAATCTATGAAATGATATTGAGCATGCTCCTGCTTTTTAGAATAATTCCTTTTGTTGTTGAAGCAATACACACATACAATTTTCTAAATGATCTCTAGGCTCCTTCCAGAAAATTGGTATGGCTAAAGGATATTTAGTCTATCCTTTCTTTTGATAAACTCTCGCAGTCGTGTGGAACAGCGTAAACAACAAAAGTGTTGCTCTGAATGCTTATCCTGTTTGCCAATTTCTCATCCAAAATGATACTTATAAGCAATTTTAATTAAATAAGTCCTGATTCATTTTAGACTAGTATTAATTGACTACAAATGTAGCAAAAACTATCACAGCATTAACACAAGACTTTTTAAAGTATCCCACTCATCAAATTATTAAATGCTACAATGATTAAATATTTTTTTTCAAATGATTTGTAAAATTTTCACCACGTTATAATGTCTGACGAAACCCATTTTAGTGGCATCTAGTATTGTATCACTCGCTTCCAAGGTCATTTGACTATAGAAACAAAGCAATTTAAAAGCCAATAAAATGACGTTATGTAATATATTCAGACAGTTACCTCAGAAATGAAAACAAACTTTATATTTTTAAAACTCAACAAAGATATAGGGTTATTTAAATTTGTTAAAATGTTCTAAGAAAAAAATTCTTGTTTTTTAGTGTAATTTTTTCCAAAGAAAGGCTGTTTCTGCATCGAATTTCCAGTGATCGTGTTGTAAGAAAATTATGGATCCATAAGATTATTTTCCCTACTATACCAATTTGAAGACATTTATAACTAAGACCATCCTCTTATACCGAATCGTATACTCTCTTAATTTCCAGACTTATTCTACCGAAGATCTGCTGCATTTTTTTGTTCCACAATGATTTTACGAACTAAATATGTTGCAGTTCTCCTGTCTCATTTTAAAAGGAATGAACACGCAATGAAGGTGATGAAGTTTTTGTTCGGTAAGTGGGAATTACAACTAGTTAAATTTCTTTCAAAATTTTTTGGAGAAGAGCGAAGTCCGGGGTATTGATCTGTACGAGGTAATTTTGGTTTTGTCTTTGGATGGCATTGGAATTAGAAGATTATCTATATACTTCCAAGATTGTGGGACAATTGTACTGTCAAATATTTGTTAAAAGTAAGTTAAAACGATGTTACTTTCACCAAAGTTCATTTTCTTATAAAGAAAGGTGCAGGAATATGGTCACACATAGGGTTGTATTTTTGAAAGTTTTAGTTGCTCTATTTAATTCACACAAAGATATGAAATGGCTAATTAAGTAGTCTTCGTTTCTGAGAAAATTCAGAGAAAGAAGCTTATGATAGATATTATTGGCCTCAAAATAATCCTCAAATATATAGGCCTGCTTTGAGGTTGCGCCTATTATTCAATCGAAGGGTATTTATGTTGGCTCTGGATTATGAGCAGTTGTAATTTCTTAATGAAACTGAAGACAGTATCATGCTTTACATATTTTATCCTAATACAATTTTTTTGTTTCTTGATGAGGTACCAAAGTTTTCTAACATATTTCTTTGTATTTTATCTAAAATTGAGGAGAAATGTCGCAAATTCCTCTTTTTTGAAAAACCTTCTTGAGTTTATAAAAAAAAATTGCGAGTGCCATTCTACTAAGGTGGGAAGGAACTATTTGTTTTTCTAATTTTTCTAATTATACTAAAGATCATATCAGTGAAGTTAACAGTTTTATATGATGTATCGCCCAATGTGGATTTTGTGCTTCTTTCTCACTCTCTCTCTCTCATCACCAATTGGGCCGCGGTAGCCTAGTGGTCATGGTTTCGGATTCGTGACCGGTGGTTTTCGTTCAGTCACGGGTTCGATCCTTGGCCGCTAAAGACCCGCCGTATAGCCGGGGCTGATGCACGTTAAATCTGTCGAGACCCAAAGTCCTCCCTTTGGCGAGGTGGAAGTTAGGAGAAGGGGTGCCAGCTCAGGTGTTGTCCACGTCACTTGACCGTGGCTCAAAATTACGAAGTCTGTCGCCAATAGCCCTCGTGTTACTTCTAGTGCGACGTTAAAAAAATCAACTAAAACTTATCACCAATTGTCAGTCTTTTTTATTTAAAATTCGCTTGATAGGCTTGAGAAATGAGATCTTTGTAAGAATGAGAGAGTGACTACTTCTGAAAAAGAGCTCTGTAAAACATAAGTGTAACTTAAAATCATAACTATTGGTGCAACTTGAAAAGAAAGAGGAACAAATTATGAGGTCAGTTGGTGCTTTACCAACCGCACTTCAGTATGTGGGGACTGTTGTATTCTGCTGTATTAACGTCGCACTACAAGAAACACGAGGGCAATTTGCGACGGACCTCGTAATTTTGAACGTTGGTCAAGTGACGACTGTTGTATTTGGAAAAACAAAATTAGAACTCGTTAGAATCCATTCTCAATTATAACCTATTGCACGAAATCATTGCTGTATTAGGAACTGTGACAAGATCCTGATGGAGGTTAAGATGAACAAAAATGTGGAAGTAAGAAGCTAGAATACATCAATTTTTTTGAGCCAATTACGGAATATATACAAGAGTTAGACTTAATTTCAAAATATTCAACTTTCTAATTTTAGTTAGATTTTTTGAATGAAATGCAGTCTACCAATGGAGATAGGTAAAAGAAAAATAAATTATATGATGAAGTAGCTTTATAGATAAAGGAAAAGCAATAAAACTTTAACTTAATCACTTTTAAATAAATTTATAAAATAAGTTTCAAATCATGGTAATGAATTAAAATAAGCTATCCTACTTTTTATTAATTTTGAAAGAAGAATTAACACTAATCACCTATTATTGAAGAAGAATTTGATAAAAGTAATAAAAAGGAAGATACTTAGAATTTAATAGATTGAATTTTAATCGGTGAGTTTTATTTAACTTATGCAACTGATTTTTGAAATTCATAAATTGGATGACAATAATGTATTTTCTCAAAAATAATTATAAAACACTTTAATACTTGGAGGAAGTTTTGTCTTTACATTTAAATTATGTATTGTGATGTGCTAGACTTTAAAATTTATTATGGAATTACTATAACAAATTTTGATAAAAGTCGGTTTCTGGCAACGGTAGGTTTTAAAGTAATAGAATAAGTTATGGTACAGTGTATCAGATCCTTTCATTAAGACAGATAGTAAAAATACAATTCTATGATGTAGCTTCATCTACGGGTACGAGTATATATCAATTACCCCTATAAATACTCTATTATTACTATCATCAAAAAGCCATAAAGTAATAGTTAAGGAAAGTAAATTGTGTATATCAATACGATAGAGTTTCATACTTTAAAATACTCTTTTTTTGTCAGTTTATATTAAAGAAATGCAATTTAATAAAGTAATATAAATGATTAAATGCTGTTATATTTAAATAATGTAATGATCGCACATAACAATTCGCAAAAATTGATAACTGGAAGTAATTTTGACATAATTGTAGTTCAATAATTGCCAATTAAAATTTTTAGGACATTGTTCATAAAAAATAATGACATTCAAATGAAATAGAAAAAAATGGACCTTTTGTCACCATCAGACTACAGAATTTCGTTCTTCCTAGTCATCCAAGCAATATATAATTTTGAAATGTATATAGCATAAAAAAACTAATAGAGATTATAATTTTTTTTCAGAAAAAAGCGAAGAAAAAAATAGCACTACAATCCTTTTTCTTTCAAGCTGGAAAAAAGCTCTAGATCTAACAAAAGCAAACTCAATAACTAAAGAACATTAGAGGTTCACCGGTCACGATTTTGTTTAACTTTTTTTCAATACTCGACAAATCGGCGTAACTGAGATGTGTTCTTTTTCACACAATTCTCTCCTGTAAGTAACCCGATTTCTTCTCGCATTATTCTTTTGTTTCGCTCTCCCTTTCATTAATTGACGGTGAGATTACACGCGATATTTTTATTCGCTTTGATACCAGACAAAAAGTCTGTCTAGTGTTGGTGCTCGATCACTGGAGCAATTCTCAGGGTCTCGTCGGGGTCAGGTGACCTACAAAAGATCTGACAATGGCGTCGTTGGAATCGGCTAGAGTAGAACTGCCGCGGCATTAAACACGTATATTTAAAATACTTTCACGGATACTGATTTATAGAATCCTGAACATCAAAAACAAAGGCGAATTTTACTTCCCCATAACTCTGATAGCATTAGATTGAGTCAAAAATTGTTCTCTAATATCAATTATTTTTTCCTCTTGAAAAGATATTGCTTATTTGCTTTAAATTAATAACCAATGCACTGCATGGTTATTTTAAATAAGGATTATGTAGTTGCTCGGTTTTGCTTTTACATCAAGAATAAGGTTGCCAAATATCTGCTAATTGTATAGAATGTTTCGAACCGGCCGCTACGAGACCCTGGGAATTGTGTTTCTTTACTTTGATATCATTAGAGTGAGTTAAAAATTGTTTTCTAAAAATCAATTATTTCTTTCTTTTGAAAAGTTATTGCTATTCGTATTGCATTATAAACTAATGCTTTTTTTTTTTTAAAAAAAAAATTAAGGAATATGTAATTGTACCATTTAGCTTTTATGCCAAAAATAAGGATATCAAATTTCAAATTTGTGCTGAATAAGTTCTAATATTTTAAAGCTTTTTTCAAGTCATCCTAGACGAGAATCCTCGACGAGACCATGAGAATTTTGTTTCCTTTTTTTTTATAGCATTCGAGTAAACCAAAAATTGTTCCCTGCCAAATTTGTTTTGAACATGTTCACATATTTTACAACATTTTTCGAGCCATCCTAAACGAGAATCTCCGAGTCGTAAATTGTTTTCTAAATATCAATTATTTTCTTCCCTCTTGAAAAATGTATTGTCTATTTGCATCACATTAGTAACCAATGGCTACTAATATGATGCAAATAGACATAATTCTTCCTTAAAATAGCATGGCTATTTTAAAGAAGAATTTTGAAATTACCCAGTTTTGCTTTTACACCAAGAATAAGGTTACCAAATGTGAAATTTCTGCAGGACATGTTCGAATATTTGATAAATGTTTTCGAGCCGTCCGATATAAATTGAGTAGAAAATTATAATATCCTTTTTTTTTTCATGGATTGAGAGGTTTATTAAGTTTTTTTTTTTTTTCCAATTTAAAGAAGATTAAGCTTAGCAAAATATAGTCACCACATTTATGTTGTGGATATGATTCACAAATAAATATTTTCGCGACAAATTTAAATTGTAAGAATTTTTCTCTCGGAGATAAAATTCCAAAATATTTATGAAAAAATATTAAATTTTTGATAATTTTCCCTTGACCGATCTGACCAAACAAGGTACAAAAAAAGGAGAACATAAGAAAAAACAAGTATTTAAAATGCATAGTACAAATGCAACATAAGGAAACTTAAAGAAGACGGTTAAAAAATATATGTTTTTGACGACAGATGGGGTTGCTAAAGTACGATGGTACATGTTATCATTGTGTGCTGTCATCTGTCAAATGAAGTCAAAACAAATTTGACACTGATTCTTAGGTTAGTTTTTATTTCGCTGCCACTTGTTCCAATTCAAAATTTGATTGCTGACGCAATGAAATTTTTTCGTCCGATTTCGTCATTTTTAATCGAGTTGTTCCCATCGATGAGAGCTAGATTAATCGTTATCCATCGGAACCCAAGCAGCAATCAAAACAATGCATTATTTCTGACTAATCTACCCCAAAGAAGATAAAGATAATCTCATTGTTCTAAAGATATGATGATGATTTTTGGGATGCAAAGCCGTCATATTCATGAACTTCCTCATATTCCTGAACAAAGTGAAGAAAGATCTATGTACAATAAATACTACTATGAGTTTTTCCATTCCTCATTTCTAACATGGATGCTTTTTGAGTCGCTCTCGTACATAAACTTTAAGAAAAAATTACGTTATGAATAAATAATGGGATGTGAAGTTATGGCGACGAACTTTTGGAATGCGAAGGGTGTCATACTGATAGATTTCTTAGAAAAAGAAAAAAAAAAAGATCAATGGGCAATACCGCAGTGAGTTATCTAATTGCCATTTCTCATTCCTATCACGGGTACTTTTGAAATCACCCTTGTATTTTATTAAAATAGTGTAGCAACAATGCTTCAGTAAAAAACATTAAAATGAAAGGATTTGAAAGCAATAAAATGAATTTTTTAACTTAGGATATGAGATTTTTAAGGTGGCATTTTTGTTGGTGCGAATCATAAGAAATATCCTAGCACTTTTTTTAACAGTTTACAACAAATTTTTTTTAAATCTGAAAACACTCTATGCTTGAGGATAAAAGTGTAATTATTTCAGATATTTGTTACCTTTTTGAATAAAAAAATTATTTGAGTATTTGGCTTTATTGACGCATGAGTCATATTTGACAAATCTGCTCCGAGCACTCATTAACTTACGACCCCGCCCCCCACGTAAATTAGTAATTTAGACAAAACTCTGCAAATGTGAGAAAAGAAGAAAAAAGGGGAGGGAGGTTAGTGAAATAACAAGGATAAAGCTCGAAAATAAAGAAGTAATGCTTGGATATCTCAGGGACCTGTCACCCATGTTTATCCAATACAGTAAACTCAATGGGAAAAATCACTTCAGTGTACCTTGGGATTACAACTCTTTTACTTTCCCCAAAAAATAAGTTTCTGGAAGAGCTTTGAAGGATGAAGATCACTCCTCAGTATAAAGACAAAATGAATATTTAAATGTGAAAGTTCTCTGTTAAAATGTTATCTAATTCAAAAAAAAAAAAAAAAAAAAAAAAAAAAAAAAAAAGTAGATAAAATGTTCGTTCAACATATCTGTAACTTATTAAGTGATAACCAAAATAAAATTTTTATAATAAAGAAAAAAATAATTTCAATATCTGTAATAATTTTTATATAAAAGACTTCAAATGCTTTACAATTATAACATTTCCTCTGAAATTTTATACATTTATTCTTTAACAATACTTAATTAGATGGCGTATTAAGACAACATTAATGTAATGTTTGAAGAAACAATTAAAATTTTTTAGTGTTGATTATTTGGTTATTTATTTATTTCAAATGTTGTCTAATTTATATTTATGTTGCTGTTTATCGAAGCCGGTAATTTGTATATTATCATATACTTGCAAAATTTAAAAATTATAATTTTTTCTTTACATAGAAAGATTATAAATTTCTCACAAATTAAGACAAATTGCATTTAAAGATACTTTCACGCTAATAATAGAAACTGAAACCAATTATATTTTTTTTCTGACTCAGATTATATTAGAATTTCACGAAATTTACAGCATTTATATCGAATATTTCAGATTTTTTTTTTTAATATTGCTCCAAATTCTATTTTCTTTCAATTTCTGGCAAAGTTACACTTCACCAAATAAGAACCATGTTTTTTTTCCGGCATAATTTTCAGTTTGGAATAACGTTTCTTGAAATAAAGCCTTAATAGTTGCATGTTAAGAAAATGCCAATTGAACGCAAAACAATTTGAAATTAAATGAATATCTTAAATCAACGATTTTTAAACTTTTCCCTCTTGGTTATTACGACCTTTAGCTTCAAAAATCTTCAATCATGATTAATTTTCCTACTGTACATTCAAAATACAGACTCTAAATGGTGATTTTTGGAATCATCCCTCCCCCTTGTTCTGTGTAGAAAACTTCTATGGTTAAAATATTTCGAATTGTGCAAGTATGTTATTTGGTGTGCAATAGTTGCGTGTTGACCTATCTTACATAATTGGGTGATCCTTAAACTGAGTCCCAAACTTTTTTATGATGACTTTCCTGGTTTCATTTTATTTTTAAAATTTTCTACAGGTTCATTGCTGGGTCAAGAAGATTTGTGTTGCTGGTAAATTGCTACTTCCATTCTTTTGCCCCGAAGGAAAATAAATTTCTTAGACTTTATTCAAAATTACACGATTCTTTTGATGTGATAAAAATTAATTTTCTTTGAAAAATAAAGGTGGTTATCAAAGTAATGGAAACTCTACATAAAGAATATAAAAACCTTTATTAATAATGCATAAGACGTCTTTGGCATGTAGAATGGTCTGACTATGCACAGAAATGGAGTTATACAAATCATTAATGATGTGTAAAGGAATATTGCAAAAATCTTCGTGAAGATATAGGGGACGTTCAACGTGAGAGGAGGGTGGTGGAAAACGGCTACGGACTCTACTTTCATTAGACCGGATTGGCTCAATAATATTGAAGTCTTGGGATAAATTAGGATAGGGGAGATGTGTGACTTCATCTTTATATTCCTCAAACCATGTCTGAAGAGGTCTAATTGAATAGATTGGATAATTATCTTCCTGGAAGACTGGATTATCTGATGGAAATAAGGTTTGCACCTTAGGTTGCATCTGGTTGTCTAAAATGTTTAGGTACCATAATGCAATTACAAAGCCTTCTAGGGTAGGATAACCACAGACAGAAAATCACAAGTCCGCTATCCTAATCAAAACACAGCCGCTTTCATGCTTCACAGTTGGAACTAGGCAATCTGGACGATGCGCTAGTGCAGATGTAAACATCTATAGTTGTCGGAAACAATATAAACGATGATTCATCTCTGACCGTATTACTTTCTTCTATGCATCCTCTTTGACCAATCTTTAAGACCATTTGAGACGACGATTTGCATTCATATCTGTGACAAGGGACTTGGGAATAGTTGTTTGTGCAGCTCTCTTCAGGCGGTAATAGTTAACTCAAAAATCTGTAGATGCTTATTTAATTCTTTAGACACTTTGGTTACAGTTGTCTTCTATTTGAATGCCTCAATTCACTTCAATATTCAACGATGTCTGTCAGTCAGCACACCTACGAGTTTGGCGAATGTTGTTTTTTCTTCTAAGTGATATGCTGTCAGTAATATCGAGGAAAAATTCAGTAATTGAAGTTACAGATACTCCTACAGTAGAGCTCTGAGAATTTGCCCTCTCTGAAATACTGTATGGTCCAACATCTCACGTGACTAAGAAAAAACAAGAAAGCTGCGAACCTCATAATAACCTGTAGGTAGGAGAACACTATATTTACAATTTTCAAATAATAAATAATGGTAACCAGACTATTAGGCAATTATTTTTAAGCCTGTCTATAAAAACTATTCATATTGATAAGAGTTTCTGTTATTTTTTAACCCTCTATATATAGGGTATACGTACACGCTTCCAAACACACAACACATATGCATACACATATACATAATGTTAGTTTAATAAAAAGAAATACAGAAGCTGTTTTAATGTATTTCCATTATTCCATACAAAGGTATTTATAGATAGCTGGTAGTTAATTTTGTTATTAGGAACTAATCTTTTTGCAGCTATATTTCCGGGTAAATGTTCTGTATACTTGTACGTACTCTTATTTGCAACAATTGCAGCATTGGAGGACGTACTTTCAAAAATTGAACGAAATTTTTCCCACAAATCACTTGTATTGATGAAAATGAACGATTTCATCTTTAAAGCAAATGAAAAACATTACATGGAGCAAATCAGCTTTGGGAAAAAGCACTACACTCTACAACAATTACTTTTACATCGAATCAAACATTAGAATCTGTACTTGAATAAAAGCATTCTATATTACTTCTATCTGAATTCAAAGTTATCTGCATCAAATACGGGACAAGCGCCAAGATAGACGCCGGTCATTGAAGTGCTAGATATGTTCAATATACGACATATTTACTTAATTTACAGGTCACTTAAGAATCCATATCCGATGTGCTGAAAAGATGGTTTGAACATTCCTATCAATATGTGGACGAGCATTTTCCTTTTGAAATATAGCTCTATGAGTTGACGACTTTGGACTTCCAATCGCTATAGAAGTCACTCACAGTTATTAGTAGCCGAGATCATGCATGATAACCAATGGTATTCCACGCCTTTATGCTTGGCATTCATGCAGTATGACGCTGGCTAACATCTTCTGGAACGTGACAGTCACAAGCATAATAACGTCTAACGTTGATGCGGTCATCACTTTACCTCAAATTAAAACTGGCGTTATCTGAAAAAATGACTTAATGCTACTTTGTACTCCAATGTTTATGTCGACGAGGTCATTGAAACCGCAAGTGCAGATACTTTTCCGTTAGAAGAATTTTGCACAAGTGAACTCCTCTTCCACTCGGTCTAAAGTGCAGTAGATGACGATGAATTTTCGAAACAGGCAATGACACGCACATAGACGTATTCTTATGTTTTGTTTGCTGTTGAGATAATACTACTACATGGCTGATGTATACGGTGTTGAGAGAGAGAGACTTCACCCGTCCCGTATATACACAGTTATATTCCTACACATGTATAGCATACATCTACTTCAATAGTTAAGCACAATATTTCTGCACGTGTTTCAAACAATGATTTTTTTAAAAATAATTTTGTAATGATGATATTTTTAAGATATTTGTTAAGGGTCTTTATTTTTAGAGATAACAGTTTACTTTTAGAAATAAGTGTATCACAATTTATGAGTTACTGTTTGAATGATATAAGCAATGCTTATTTACGCAAGAAAGAGAAATATATTTACAGACATATCTGAAAATCAGAAAAGACTTACAATTTAGAAATTTCATATTTAAAATATTAATAAGAAGAATATTTTCAGATATTTTAGTATTATTTACTAATTTTTACACATACAACAGGAGGTTTTCTTTTCTTAAGCTTTTTTTTTTTAAAGTCTAGAAAATGTTTCTTCCATTTTTTTGATTTGTTATGTTTTAAGTAATCCGAACACTTTCGTATGGTTGATTTTATTTAAAAACAATAAGAATATACGTATTATTTTATTTTATTTCATTTCATAAGCATTTATAAAACTAAGGCTATGAGATTTTGGAACTTTTGCCCAATTTCTCCAATTAATTCAAAGAAAAATAGAAATAGGTCGATATAATTAAATGGAAATATGTTAAGATCAGATCTTTTGAGTATGGGTTCGGGTCAAAAAAATAAAGACTAAAGGTTCTATTACAGGATCGTCCTATCTGGAACCTCATCTCCCCCCCACCCCTAAAAAAAATCACGAACTTAAGAATTTTATCCCATTGCGACATCAATGATACTTCTGCAATTAACTTGTGTCACTAGGCGAATTGATGAAATAAAGAAATCATTCGAAAAATTGTTTGGAGAAAATAATTGTTAATTTAAAGTTTCATCCATTTTATATTTACAATGCGTTAAGAAATGACTACCAACGAATTTGTATGTTTTTAAAAAAGAAGACATAATATGCAAGTTTTAAACATGTATGCTTAACATGGATCGGAAAACCCTTTCTGTACTAATTGAAACTTTCAAAATTAATCTAAATTTTATTAAGATCTATTCCTTTTACTAAAAATTGAATACGGTGTTTGTTAAGAAATATAAGACCACTTGAGGATATTAGCAATTTATACGTCACATTAGAATCATTACAAAACGCAAGTTTTCGTATTTCAAGATTGAATTACTAGAGAAGCAAATTTTGATTGTGTTATCTACAATTTATTTGAAGATTGCGCGAGGGGAAAGAGTTATCTGAGGTAAAAAGTTAAAAAAATTTATTTAATAAGGATACTATTAATCTTAAAGAAAAATAGCGAGATTAATGAAGCGTTCTAAAACTGCCATTCACAAAGCCGTAATTAAAAATGTTGATTCTAACAAAATAAAACGATTTGGAATTAAAAGGATTTTGACAGAACGGGATGATCAACAAATTTTTTCTATTATCAACTAACTCATAAAATTTCGGAACGTTTCAGCAAAATAACTTCACGTGCCATTGTTCTGAAGAGTCTTAAATGGAATATTAACACAAAATTTAAGAAAATAATGAAAATACCGAAGCTATTGAAATATCATCAAGAATAAAGACATTTCAGTCTTTATTCTTGATGATATTTCAATCAGTCCATTTCAGGCCTAAAATGTCACGTAATGGTACGATGAGTGGGAACAAATTACAATTTCTGAACAAAAGAAATTTAACCTTGACGGCCCCGATGGCTTCAAATACTTCTGACATGACTTGAGAGAGGAATCGAAAAATTATTTCAGTCGAGAAATGGGAGAAGGATCAGCAATGGTTCGGGGAGCCTTTAATGTGTGTGTGTGTGTGTGTGTGTCACGAGGGATTGTGCGATTTGCAATGAATTGTGAGACGTATGGACTCTGTAAAATATCAAGCTATGCTATATAATACCTTTCGGGTTATTGTTAGATAATGCTAAAGGGATATTTTCTTCAAAAAGACAATGTTTTCTGCCATACATCTAAATCTACCCAGGAAATGCTTAAAAAAGCAAACGAGAGAGAGAGATTATCTTGGACCTCTGTTTAACGTAGAAAATGCCACCATTTCCAAAATAGTCTTTAACTGGGCAACAAAACATTTTTTGGACTCTACTCTTTACTGAGGTTCAATTTTCTCTCCAGAAAAACAAATCTTATTTATAAAACTATCATTAGGCCTTTCTTAATGTATGGCTCGTAAACTTGGCTTCTAAGTAAAAATGGGGAATGCAAAATTGCAGTTTTTGAGAGAAAGGTTTTCAGAAGTTTTCTCGGTGGCGTCAAAGAAAATGGTATTTAGCGAAAATGTTTTAATTTTGAAATTTATAGAACTTTTAATGAGCTTGATATCATTAAATAATTTGATATCATAACTTTGTATTCTACTGAATATTATGACAGAATCATACGAAAGAAATATGATTATTAGTAAAAATAATTGTCAGAAACGGCTACTGTTTGCAAAGTTCTCCGAAACTCCTAGAGAATTTTAGGTATATATTTATTTACTGATGAATCAAGCAAAGATACTGGCTAAGGACTGAGTAATTTGAACCTAGCTTAAAAGATGAGGATGATATCTAGCTGCACCTCACTCTCCAAACTCCTACACAATGTCATTGGGAGGATTTGCCCCTCGATAAAGTCAAAAATTTAAGAACTCCTCTAGCTATATTATTAATCTAACCGATTAAGTAAAAAAAAATCCTGAATAAGTTATAAGTTAATGATAAAATTTCTAATCAAGTTTGAGATCCCTTACTCTAACGAATCTAATTCGTGAGGAAGTTCCAAAGATGAACAGCACGAGTAAGACTCGTAGATTGAAAATTAGGTCAAATGTAAACATCATGAGTCAGACCCGTTATATTACAAGAAGGGGTTAATTCTTAGGGTTGTGTGTTTAAATATTTCCCAGTTAGGTATTGATTAAAAGCGAGCCTTTCTTATGAGTAATTTTTTTTTTGGTTTTATGTTGAATATTTTAATGTTTTAAATAAAAATCCATCTATATTAATTATAATAACAGTTTACGATTTGCTTTTTTAGGCGTAGTATAATTACATTTCTTAGGAAAAAAGTTCCACTTGACGACGATCAAAAGAATGTAATTTCTTTCAAAGTATTGTTTGTTTATTTATGAAATACAACTTTGACACTATTATTTGTCAATATATATATTCTATACGCATTCCTTAGCTCAAACAAGATAAAAATACAATAAAATAAACTAGTAAAACAATAAGGAAGAAGAAATGGAAGTACAATTAAATATTTATATTTTATTCCTTCTAATTTTTGTAATGAATTCTAACAATATTAAAGATCCCTTATTGTTGTGAAGATTTTTATCTGTGAATCAAATGGTCAATTTTTAATGTTAGTTCTTTTTATATAAAGTTCACTTTTTTTATTTATGGTAAGAAAAACTTAATTATTATCTAAGTTTTGTGCACGGTATTACATATACTTTCCTATTTACACAAGATAACAACGTAAAATAAAAGAGCAAACAAAGAGCAAATAAAGGAAAAATACAATTAAATATTTATATTTCGCTTCCTCTAAATTTTTACAGAACTCTAATCATATAAAACGAGTGTGTGATTTAAATTATATTTCACTAAGCTTTTTTTAAACATTGATTAAATGATACAATTTAATGATGATATTGAATTCAGAAAGTAGCACGAGAGAAAACTGCAGAATAATAGTCTTTGAAGGGATGAAAGAATTTTTATATTGATATCATTTTATCAGATAATAATTCCTGTCACTCAAAAATTTACCAGACCTACTACGTTCTACATGACTTGTATTTATCGCCGTTGATAAAACGTGTAAACAAATGGACATGGTTAAGAGCTTCAAATGAAAGGGAAGTCAATGTCAATGATAGTGTGAGTAATCTTTCTTCATTCGAACGAAAGTTAAGTAATACAAAATGGGTTCAGACTGTTCCACTGAACTGAAGAATGTTGAGTCTTCAATGGTACTGAGACAAAAGAATTGTTCTCTTCGGAATCAGAGCAGAACGTTCTCTCTTTCTATAGACAGATGGCTGGAGAGATTGACAAGAGGAGTGTAAG
>BMAW01129771.1:0-16818 GCA_019974015.1 Nephila pilipes | reverse complement strand
AAGCATGCATTACGTCCCTTCATCAGAGGTGGAAATATGTACTAAAATGAAACTGAATTAGAACAGGTTGTTTGGCTTAAATAAATGATATGTAGCAAGGGAACAGCTGTAAGCATTTATCGCCATTAAATGAACTCTCTTAATCTAAAGAATGACTAGAGAAAAAGAAAGAATGAAGAATAGATTCTGTTACTTGTACAAACAAATCTATCCTTTCACGTTTTTGAATCCCTGTGAGACAAAGATTTTCTGTGACATTAAATCACCGCCAACACCATGAGCTATTTAATTAGAAGAAGCATTTGTGATCTGCATTTTCAGCGCTCAAACTTTCGTCTCTTCACTACCATCGAGTGGAATGATTATTTTGTTGGTGTCTCACCATCAACCTGGCTGAAATAAAACATTTTCAGAGACGTCAATATACAGGTGGAAGCAAGTTTCCTCTCATCGATTTCAAACATTCTTTACCTGTGCACCAGAGACTCTGACAAGTTCAACCATTCTACTTTGAATCAGTAGGCTCACCTCTCGGCCTGAAACTTAGACAGACCCTCTGCCTTAAAAACTCATTCTATTGGTCTGTACTGACTGCCCACATCGATGATGTTGTTATAAAGATCTCGCGTCTGAGAGTTTCAGAACGAAGAACTGGTTTCTTTGAATTATGAATGGAGCATCATCTTGATTGCACCAGCACCGTTTTCCAATGCATTGTTCTTCACCCTCTACTGAATGTAAATAAATAAATAAATAAAGAACACTGACTAGAGATTTTATCTCTTTCTTATTATCTCCTTCACTAAGAACAAACTCTTCAATGAAACCAAAAGATTACTTTCAACAAAAACTCACTTTATTTATTTCCCTCACCTAAATTTATTTGAAACTTTTCACTAAATAGATCATTCATTAATGCACTAGAAGCAAATAATGAGGCTGCCATGAGACTTCACCTGAAAACTGGTCATGACGAGACAACACCTGAGGCAACTCCCTCCAACTTCCCTTCAAATAGATACACTAGGTGCTGAAAACTAAATTAGGCTCCCAGTACACCCTCCCATCTCAAAACCACTAATGAAGAAGAGATAAGAACTCTTGATCTGCTGCACCCAAATTGACCATCCATTTATGCAGATCATTGAGCCCATACAATAACTGATTAACCAACTTTCCTAATACAAATTGTCAGAAATAACCCTCTACCAGACTGATAGATACTCACCAAACTCTCAGAATCTCTCCACTGTGGTTACCACGTAGTTCAAACTCCACCAAAAATCTGAAGGTGGCAAAATCTCTCCCAACTGCTGTAATCGAGATTACTGAGCCACTTTCTTATCTTCGAAATGTATATTTATTGCCTTCCTCCTACACAAACGAATAAACAACTAATTGAAAAGGTGTGTTCCCATTTCATAATTATGAATTTTCTGCATTTCTTAATATTCATTATATATACAATATAATCCTTCAATCTAAATAATAATCTAATTATATGTTCTGCAATCTCAAACTAAAGCCTGATAAATATTCTTTAAATTCACACAGGTCTCCTGGCTTTCATACAAACCATATCCAGGATAAAATGAGAGGCTACATTTCTAAGGAAAAGACAAAAACAATCTAAGAGCATTCTGCCATATTCAAAGACGTCCATCTTCTGTAAAGAGTAATCATACCATCAATATAACATGATTCCTTTATACAGGGACACTTTATTTCTTTCCATTCTCCACTGAAAGTGAACCTGGCACTTCAAAATCTGACTCCACTCCCAATTAAACTGACTGAAGTGATTCATTGCATGTATACACACGCAGAATCCAACTGTGCCGTCTCAAAACAAAAATTCATACACTGAAAAATTTCAAGGTGAACTGTTTCTTCTTCTTTCTCAAATTGACCCACAGTTCGAAGAACATAAGATCTAAATGAGCATCATAGCAGTACACCTGAATCTTTAATGAACATGGAGATGGAACTGCAGAAAATTAGCAGAAATCTATTCTAATGGCTGTAGACAAAGGAAAAGACCAATCAAGTATCAAAAGATTCACTGTTTCTTTGCCATGTAGTTAGTTTGAGCCAAAGATAATAAAATTCCTTAATAAAATTCCATCATCTCCTATGAATAAATTAATTAGCATATATGAGTACCTCTGAGCTAAAAACGATCTTATATATATTCCATTATCTGAAACAGTGTTTGAAGCTCTGAGCTCACCTTCAGGACGCGCTTGTTCTGATCTTTACACCTCTGATTGATCTAAATCTATTCCTTTCATCGGGATTCTGGGCTTCAGGGAAACAGAGAAGCCGGCAAAAGGATCTGGGAATAAGGTGATGGTTACACACTAGGATGTCACACTCACAGAAACATCTTGACAGACACTGTAGAATGAGCCAAGTGCACTATTCAGAGGGAGATGGCCAGTACGACTTTGTACACCTCATAGTTCTGGCAATCGCAAAAATATTTAACTGATGATCAGATCGAATCCAAATTTTCCAATAGTACTGTTCAGTTTCTGATGTTGGAGGCTACCTATTCCGAATCAATAAATGTCTTCTCGAGACTATCTGGAAAACTCTAAACCACAACATGCACGCGATAAATATCTATCATATTCACTCTTCAATAAATAATAAATTTGTAGAAGTGGGTTTCTAAATTCTTAAGGAAACTCCACATCATAACTCACTTATTTTTCACAAACAAACAAACAAAAATATTCAAATCTGAACGGCTGTTGTTACAATGATCTTTGTCAGAAAGAACAGGTACAGATGTTTAAAGAGAAGGCCTACATAAAACATCTATTGTCGCTTGGCATTTATGCATGCGTACTTCCCTGTAATAGAAAGGCCATAACTGCACTGAATTACCACACCTAACGATAGTTCAGAAATCAAAACTAGTAATATAAATGATATAAATACTACAGATAAATCCCAATACCTTTATTCATAATCTGATAAAAATATAGTCAGATTTCAAAAATAAATAAATAAACTTCCTCCTGAACACAACTATAAAACTACCATTGATGTTTTCCAGTCCAAACCATTCTTCCTTTCTGCTTCCTATGTACTGCCCCTCACTGGTGGTGGTTTGTGGGAGATTGATTCATTATTGTGGCACTTTAATCCGCTTCATCTACGTCACAAAAGATGAATCAGTCTGATTTTCCTATTTCATTTTCTGCACACCTACTCTCCTGTTTTAATGTGGCAGGGAGCCCTAGCTGCGCCATCAGGGCTTAGCCTTGCAACCGCGCATTTTAAGTAATTTCATTTGTTTCATGAGCGCCTGTCCATGGATACAGGCTGGGATGGGTTTATGTAATTGTTTGTAGACGGATACAACTCTGTAAGTGTTTATGTAAGTATGCAGCTGTGAATGTCTAGGGCTGTTAGAAAACGAAATGAAATATTGCAACTAGATTTCCTGTTACTTTAACTCCAAAAATATATTTATTAAGAATTTTTGAATTGATTGGGACTTAGAATGTTTATTTCAAAATAATGTTTGTTGTTCTTGATGTTAACTCTGGATGATAGATACCCCCAACAAACTATAATGCATTTTTGGTGAGCCATCTGCCACATTTTATTGTAAATGGGACTCAGTTGAATCCAAAGATATTGAAAATAATTTTAAGAAAATAAGAATTAGGTGAATGTTTAAAGAATTTTTCAGATTTCTCAGTGTGCGCTCTGCACAAGAAAAGGCTAGGCTATAACAGGTTTAATTTCTCTGATCTTTGTTTTCCATTGAAGAGACATTTTTCTCAGAGGTAATTACTTATAAGATTGAAAATCAATGCAAATTAGAACTACACCTGAGAGAAATTTATTAGGAAAATCAACTCTGATACAACAATGAGGGGAAAATAATCTGAATCATTCCAGAAAAGAACATGAACAGATTTTGGTTTCTAAATAATCTACAAATGTCTAGTTTTTCTTCCTGTCTATATCAAAAATACTCAGCATGAAAATAGTCTTGATTGAACTGTTTTAAACGAAGTGTGATTTTGTGCAACTTGATTTCATTCCACATACACATCTCTTATATATATACTAACCCACAGGTTAATAACGATCTCTCAAAGGATTACTGCTGAAAATGATTGTCTTGAAGATGAGTTCAATAAAGTTAAATAGAAAAAGAAGAAAACAGAAGCCAGAAAGAATTAAATCTCCCACAGTTGGATCACTGATCAGCAAGTACTGAGACCCAGAAGAGCCTATCATAGGTACAATGAACGTGAAATTGGTGATCGAACGAAATGAAAAGCAGGAACATCTGAATTAACATCAGCTACTACACAAAATAGAGCAGCCTTTTCCATGGCAGAAATTGCCTCTGATTTATTTTAAAATTAAAAGTAAGAGAATAGGAAAAATATATCTCAGAACTGAGAAGGAAAAACTGTGCTGTAAAATGTTACAAAAGGCCTTTCAATCCACCTGAACAATAGGGAAAGACAAAAAGACCCAACGCCGTGACTGAGACTACATGATTACACGCCACCATAGATGCATAAATAATCCAGTTTCCAAACACAGTGCCACCTTACAAGAAGCTTTTGCCCTTAAAGGATAGCTCATTCTGGCAATATATAACTGCATGAAACAAACCATGACCTCCCTCAGAGGCTGGCCCCAGGCACAGAGCTTCTATCCCAGCCTGTGTTGCCTTTAAAGGAACTTACTTGTGCCTGATGGCAAATATTGACCCAGCAAATAAGATGGAACACAGAACATCCATTTAAAATCAACTCATATTTTGTGTCAGATTGAATGCGCAACAAAATAGAGAAAAGAACACAGTTTATTTTGAAAGTCAAAATATGCTTACTAGAAAGGAACTACACATTGAATTGTTAGTAAAATATAAGAGATATTTGTGCAAATAAAACAGTTAAGTAGACTTGTTTGATATATAAGTTTAAAATAACTAGCCATGCGAGCATGAGCAAGAAAGAGAATAAATTCTCATTTGCAAGGTTACTACGCACATAAATATCCACTCATATCTGTGTCAAGTTAGCATACGATATTGTTTCTAAACACCTGATCTCTGTGTTGGGTTAGCTCTGCTTGATTTGCACCATGGCCAAGAATGACACTCCAACCTGACTAATTTGTCCAAGAATGAAGAGATCAGGCTGAGCAAAGTTAATGAACAAAAGATAAGCCAGATTACCAGGAGGGAAAGTGGGGTCCTAATTAGATTACCTCAGAACATAGGCCCAAAGCAAATGGGGCTGACAGTGGCTGTATAAGGAGATTAGGCCAAGGAAAGATCCAGTAAAACAAAATTAAGGTCTGTATAACTGATCCTTTATATGACAGGATTCTAATACAAAGAATGTAATATGCACCCTTTAAAATTGGCTGTTAAAAGGTATGGCTCTCTAAGATTTTATCGGCAGAGGAAAATCTATAGCCACCAACTAGTTAATGTAATTGCATTCTCCTCCCAAAGACCACCTCTATCTCCACACAATAGATACAGGTTCTATGATTGCATTTCTGCCATATTATTAAAAGAATTTGTTACATTCTGATCAGACTGATATCGCGTTATAAAATTGAGGGGAAATTGACTCATGAATATTTAATCCAGCCATATTTCCAAATCTACTAATCATTCCATTGTGTGTCGCCCTAGCTAAATAAGCCAAAGCTGGGATGACCCACTTTTCAAGGCACCCCAGCCAAGAATGAGGACTCACTGATTTGATAATCTTCCAACTTCATCACACCATCAAAGACTAGCCTAGATCTAAAGGGACAGCCCCATTACATGGCGGTCCTCTACTTCTGAGACCAGGATCTGAAACAAACGACTCCGATGTAAAACAATTGATCAAATTTTGACTGTGATCAGTGGGTAATGCCCTCCTTGCTACTAGTGAACTCATAGATAAGGGACTAAAAGGAGTACAACTATTAGAGTTTTTCTGAAATTACATATTTTGATTCTGTTAGAAAATCTTATAATATTTTGTTTTATCTGCTAATAAACTAATATATGATTAAGTTACAAAATTAATCTTTTTCCAGACAAATTATTAGACTGATGAAAATCTTCGTGCATATTTGAAGGCTTTTTCAAGCAATCTAAACCATGATACAAAATTTACTGATTGAAACAGAATGAGGATTGGTAGTAGATGATTCCCAAAATATGGCAACGAAGTCTGATAAATCGTTTGACTAATCTTTGCAATCCAGCCTATGTAGATGAGAAAAACTAACTTCAATAATGCAGGTAATTTTCTGGCTTCATTGAGTAAAAAGAAAAATCTGAGAATATTACTCCCACTTTCACCCACCCTCTTCACAAAGATTTTTGAAAGCTAAAAATCCATCCTTCATCCAACTTCCATCCACTAATAAAATTATGTTCCAAATGCTTCTGAATCATAACTTTAAAAACTTGAAATTTTGAGGAAAGAAAATTTAATTTCTACGAAGAATATGCTCTTCTAATTCATAAAATTAAAACAAAAATAGATTTTGGCTTCTGGCTCTAAGCTCATGAAAAACTTTTTACCTAAATTCCCTCCATTCTTTTCATTATAATTCTAGATCTATTCTAAATATGATCATCATCGAAGTATCTATTTTCTTTAAAATTTTATTTTGTATGATACTCTGAAAATATATTTGAGATTTTCTTTTAAAGTGTCCCTAATCCTTGAATTCCTGATAGAGGAGTGGAAAATAGTTCACGAATAATACCGATGGCTGGAGAATGCGTGTCCAATCTGAATCTAAAAATATACGAATATAAAGTTTATTTCCACATTCAGCCAATGCTAAAATTATTCAAAACTAATTTTAAATTTTTAAAAGAAAATTATTTAATCTTATTGTATGGATATGAATATAACTTGGGCATATATACAATATCAAAGAATTCTTTGCTAAAAATTGAAATATAATTAAAATTTTAAGAGGGATAATGGAAAGTTATTCTTTTTAGGTGGGGTGCCAATGTTTGATTACAACTGATTATGAATTATTACTTTTCTGACAATTTACAAATTTTAGAGAGGGAGAAAATCTCGAAATCGATTTATTTTCCTTTTGCATTAAGTGTACTCTATATCATTGATTCTATAAAAGGATTTGTTGATTTAAAAACTCTGTAACCAAACTTTGTTTTAATCTGTGCTCACAAGAGGCATCGGTTTCTGAGATAAATGTGTTTAATGAGAAAATATTCTGATAAAACTACTTATAGAAATATATTTACTAAAGACCACACCTTATAATTGTAGATACCTGAGATTGAGCCATGGCTACTTTAAAGCAAGTCTTTTGTGGATTTAAAAGAATAAATTAAACTATGCTGATCTGCAACTAACTCCAGTATGAATTAAGAGGCTTTCAATGTAATGTGCTTATTTACACCATTTTCCTGAGAATGATGCTAGAGAAGTTTCCCAGGTCTCCCATGAGATGTAATTTTGATTCAGAATTATACCTTTGGGACAGATAAGTAATCAGAAGAAGAGTAATGCGTGTCTTTGTTATATTTGAACAATGTTCACAACAGACTTCAGAAACCATCCATGAATCCTAAATTGCTCTTGTGACTGAGACCCAGATATGATAGGTGGTTGGCCATCCCACATTTCACCACAGTGACTGCATACAGCTTAATATCCGTTCTTTTGTATTCTATATTGTCATTAGGTTTGTTATTATGCTTATTATGCTTTTCCATTATATGTATTTTTATCACTTGAGAAATTTATCAAATTACAAGGAGGAGCTCCATCGCGCGAATGTTAATATCTACCTCTTTCCTAGTTATATCTGACTTATCACAAATAGAAATTGGCAGATCTGGTAAAATGATAAAATACCTCTTTTCCTCTCATTTTCAAAAGGAAGCAAAATATAAATTGATTATATATATAAAAGGCGGTGGCTTCACATCACTACTGCATTACATTTGCAAAAGAAGTGTTTCAAAATATCTGACTTGAGTCACTGAATGGAAGTTAAAACCATAACACCTCTAAAACTCTTAAGAGGAAAGAGATAATCTCATGCCATGGATTCTCTAATTCTTCTATGTCATCACAGCCACCAAGCACCCCAGTTAAAATACAGATCACTGCATTATACCCAAGCCCAAATTAAAACATGTTGTTCCTACAGATAGTGTATTGACTGCACATGCCATCTCTGAGTATGTTCTGCAGAAAATTGCTCTAGTCCAAGTTCAACAAGCAAGAAAAATCTAATTTTAAATGAATCTATGCAAAATGCAATTTAATTTTCTAAGAATATCACGATGGTCTGAGAATTCAAACAGAATGTTTAAACCAGAGAGAGAGGAAAAGTTCGTACTATACAAAAGAAACATTTTGTTTTAATTTATCATTGTACATCGAAAGTAAATTATCTCAGCACAAGCCTGAGAGATGATAACTCTGAGATCAGTAAATACAGTTAAAATCTGTACAATGGAACTTCAAAACATATCTACACTCTGGGGGAACCAAAGAAACTACTACATGATAGTCTATTCATTTCTTTAATAAGTTGTTTTCTGCATCTAACATTTTAAACTGGGAGACATATTCCACTCAAAATCATCTAAGAGAACGAAACTATAATTGGAAAAAGACCATGAACAGAATTATTACTAGAAATAATCGAGATATTTGGATAAGACTAATCTGTATCGACCTAATACAAATGTCAAACGAGAAGAAATGCTGATTTCCAGTTTAGTTTGGAAAAGCTGCCAGTGGGGAAGCAGCACAGAATCAGAATTTTTATTTCAAGCAAAATAACTGAGTCGAATCTGACTCATTTATCATGTTTGGAGACTTCTACATGATCACCATCCAAATCATTTCCAGCATTTCTGACTTCTGCCAGCCAGGTGAACCCAGGAAGATTTCTTTGAACTCTGCTCTAACTGCGGGCTCATTCCATTCCATGCATTCTGAATCCAAATAACTTAATAGCTGTAATCTACACATTACGCGTAAGGATGGAAGAATAATATGTAGAATAATTGGTCTGGGATATTTCATTATCTTTATAAATAATTAACCTTTGATTCTCCTTCTAAATAATGACTGAAAAACCTATACCTTATCCTCCCTCTTCCTCTTGCAGCATGATACAAGGCCAAGTGCTAGAAAGATATTTTTATTGCCTGTTCAAAAACAATGGCCAGCAAAATACTAAGCATCTCAAAAGCTAATCCATCTGGGCAGGAGGCAGGATTCTCACTGAGACTTTAATACCACTCTGGGAGAGGAGGCAACATTTTGCCTTTATTTGCAAAGTGTAACATTGATCCATAATAAGGCTGATTTCGCTAATCAAAGAATTTTGAATCTAATGTTTAAGACTACAAAGAACTGATTTCCTCAGCTTCTGCCCTCCTGTAGAAAAAGGTCTTGGAAATTAAAATGGGACTATTTTGTCTTTTGGTGTATTTCCTTTGCTAACTGATGGCACACTGTGGTGATAAAATAAAAATCTCAGAATCTGCACAACTTACATTACCTAGCTTCTATATAAGGCAGAAAAATATTCCCAATGGAGATGTCCACTGTTCCTTCCACCACTGAGAGGAGACATATATGGTATATAAGGGCGGGTAAGTGCATTCACTTCAATCTAATTCGATTCTACTAGATGTATAGAAGTTTGCATGTACGAAGAATCTAAAAATCTCAATCTAGTTTTATAAAGAGAAAATAGTGAATTTAAACTGTGACGTGGCCAGCTTGCCCAATGATTTCTCTGTCAACTCCTGGGACTGTCCAGTTGAGGATCAGATGAAATGAAGGATTCTTCTGAAATAAAGAACCACTAGGGTAAATTAGCTTAAAAGGAATGCAATGAAGGATTTGTATGTAAGAATATAAACAAGAATAAAAACAAAGGAGAGTGGGCGATGAACCATTGCCCAGAACTGTTATCAGAGATTGAACATTCTGCTCTAGTTTCAGGATTGCAATGATTCTTGACAGCATAATTAATCTACGATACCACCAGGTCGAAGAAAGTCAGGAACACAAGGAGGAATTGCAAGAGATTTCTACTAACCATAAATTAGGACTTTGAGTTAGATTGAGAGAAAGACCTCTGGAATATCTCCACGATAAATACACACCTACGTGGCCTATCTCATGTAATTTCACCTGAGCTTGTAGTTTAGTGGCTAATAGGCTGATTGAGATATGCGCAGGCACAGACACAGATCAGCCCAAAGTAAATTTTCGATATACCTCAGACATGTAGATCTGATTTCTCATGTAAGAAATGAGCCTTGTATAATTAAAGAATTACACCATCTTCAGCCCACTATTTAAATAGAATTAGGAGGGAACAGGACCCAGCTGAAGGAACAACCACTGGTTTGAAAAATAAGAAATGCTATTCATTCATTTATTTATTTTATTTGAGATGATAAAACTGTCAATAATTAAACTGCTGGTCTCAAACGATAGACCTGCATTACATGAATTGAAAATGTACAAAATCTCGACGAAATAACAAAGACTGACTGCATCTCTGAATGAAAGTTGGCATTGTTCTTCAAAAAGAACTCACACCAGATCGATTTTCCTCAACCCACTGAAGATGTTACCAAATCTGAAGGAACAGCCCACCACATGCGCAGAGGTGCAAAATGTCAATCTTCCTGGCCACCCACTGAACTCAATATCTTCCTGTGAGACGATGCTTGAGGCAACCAGTTTCTGAATAGCACTTTTAACAAATTGGCTGCTTCTTTAAAGAGATGTTTTATAAGAACGAAATTTTAAAATGTGTTATTTCTAGACATTTCTTTAAAAAGGAAAGACAATTTTTATTTTATGTAAGCCATGAAATAACAGAGACATTCTATGCAAGCATTTTACTAGACCCTTGGCTTTGCCCAATGTACTGCAAGTCTACTTTCCTCATCATTTTACTTTGGGAAATCTGTCAGGAACAGAAATATGTACTCCCAAATTTGTCAGATAATGACAGTTCTAGAATGAAGTGAAAATATTTCAAATATAGCATCCCTGGCCTTTCAAAAAGAATAGGAGGTGTCTTTAAATCCCATTACACTTGTCGAAATATCTATATCGTGCATTGCAATAGCCCTTGTTGTTTCTTGAAACAGATCCAGGTACTACCTGTCTGTCAAAGCCTCCTAGCATGTATTGAATCGAAAAGATTTTCGAAATTACTGCAATCACGAAAATTGTTTGCCTAAATATCCTTTCCTGATAAAAACAAAGTAACTGATATTACCTCCCACATTTCATCACTCTGAAGGACCAGGTTACTTCCAAAGCCAACCATTAGAAATAAGAAGCACTTTAGAAATACGATAACAAAACGCATATGTAATCCTAGAGTATCCAGGGCTACCTTTTAATTATTAGAAGATTAAGTTCTGTATATGTCTATGATTTTTATTTTGTTTTTGTCTAATATTATTTCGACCCAGTAAATTAGTTGAAAGAAGTTCAGAGTTAATAATGACTATAGACTAGATCAACATTTCTGTAATCTCAAGTATACTTGTAATATGGGCTATCTACGATTTTCATCCCCACAAAATTGGGGCTTCTTCCTGATTTTATATCGAATTCCAGCTCTTCAACTAAAATGGAATGTGATGCAAGTTAAGGGAGGAAGGAGGAGAATCATATGCAGGGAAAGGCTAGAGAATGACCTGATGTAAGGTTACATGGAAGAAGATGAGATGAGTGGAAGCGACACTGGCGTGTTAAAAGAGTTAGTGAGATTAGACTCTAATGTATTGAGTGATTGCAGGTGGTAGAGAGCCATTTGATAGATTAGAATCTGTTGTACTCTGGATAAAGAAAGTAAATTCATTTGAGAGAACCCCTCACACTGAATTATAGGAGTTAATAACACATTCAGAGAGAAAATTGCATTATTATTTACTGGTCCAGCTGAACTTGTTGAAATTGATCCAGAGTGGAAGAAGATTTAAGAGAATAGATGAAATGAGACACGATGCCATCATAAACCCTTTCTGACTTTATACTGCATTTATTTTTGTGAAAATCTGGCTATTTTTGAGACAGAAGAAGGATGTAATCTATGCAAAACAGCTTATAAGAAAGAAGAATGAAATTGATAAACAAACTGTAAGTGCTTCATGGAAAATAGTACAAATTACAGTAATATTTTTATTTTTTACTTAATAATGTCAATATGAATGTACTAAACGTGTTATAATTTTATTAATTATGAAAAAGCGATAACTTATTTATTGATTACTTATTATCATAGCTGTTAGAAGCAACACAATGGTTTGTGACGACAGACTTCGTAATTTTGAATCTCTGCTAAGCGACGAGGACGATACTTGAGCTGTCTCCTTCCCCTCTAAACTTCCACACCACAAGAATGACAGGACTTGGAGTCTACAGATTTTACGCCAGTTTCGCTACATGGCGAAACTGGGATATCAGGTCTCGGAACCCACGTCTCGTAGGTAACAACGATGATCGCTAGTTCGCGACCATGACGACTAGGCAACCGCGGGCCACCAAGTAAGCACCAAAGGAGAGCTTTATCTGGAAATACCTTTCTTCTTCAAATATTAATGTGATATTTTCTAACTCGAATTTCATGGGATAATTTCTTCCTAAACTAGATTGTTTTTCATATTTAAGTGCATATGTTCTATTTATATTCGTATGAACTGTAGAACAAACATATTTTTGGAAAAGAAACGTATTCTCTGATCTCTATTTCAATTATGTTCCTTTCGATATTTTAATCAATATTTTATATAAGAATATACATTCATTATTTTCTTACAAAATTCGCAGTAATGCGAAAAAAAATATTGGAAAAAAGTTTTATTTCGCCCTTGTATTTTTTTCCCTAGATTATTTAAAAAAAATAATGGTATATAATATTCATTTTAAAAGTAAGTAAATTTTTTTAAAAAAATTCATTTCATATGAGGCTGACCGTACAATTAATAGCGCAATCAATTTATGATATTTTTTTTTATTTATTGAGGCATGAAATTGTTAACATTTAAATACATGAAATAATAAAAAGAAAAATAAATAGTTTTCGTTTTCATGTTTATTGTAGTATTTTAACATTAACATTAAGTTCAATTTTTCCCCTATCAAAATAATAATGAAATAGTTTTTCTTCAGATTTAATTTAATTCGATTCTTTTCTGTATGTATTTTACTCAGAATTATATATATATAGTATTTTTAACAATGCATTACAATTTCATTTCTATGAAACTTTGTTAAACCTGTTACTAATTGTCGTAAAGTAATATTAAATTTGAGCTCTAAAGTCTTATTATTTCTTAAAAATAAAAAGTCTTTAAGTATCCAAAGATATTTTATCTTCCAGTTGCAATTATGAAAAGAACAACAAATAACGTTTAACTTCCTCCCTGAGTTTATAAATGTTTGCTCACATGCAAAACTTATGTTGGTATATGTATATTTGTAATTTTAATCAAAATTAAACTTGGTTAATTTTTGAATTGCACCATAAATGAATGTCAACCAAATTTTTATTATTTTGTTATATATTTCAGAGTTGAGATTAAAACTACAGGGCTCACATACCAGAAATTTTTTTTTTCACATTCTATTTGTTTCACATTTTAAGTTTAAACTTCAGATTAACTCAATGTTCCTTTCATAGAATTCGGAACGATGAAATTGACCTAAAAAATAGAAATATTGAATTCTTTTGGATTTTAAGATATTGAAACATTTTTTTAAATGTAGTATTAACAATTTAACGAACGTAGTTTTTTTAAGTAACTTTAGCGTCAAGCAAAAATAGAGAGCAGACTAATTAAATCATAGAGAGAAGAGTAAATTAATTCCCGAAAATCCCTGTCAAAAGTATCAACAAAACTAGGATTAACGGTGGGGAAGTTAGGATAAAGTTCAGAGTTTCCCCCAATTCTTCCTTAGCATCATCTAGTAGTAAGTTACTCTTCCCGTTCAGACAGGCTAGTGTAGAATACATCATTTAGACAAACAGGAGGCAGTATTAGAGTCACTTTATTCTCTTAATCAGCGAACAAACAGCTTTACTAAGGTTGACTGAGAGTGAACAAACGCCAAGAGATTAACAGCAGGACCATCTGCTTCCCGATTGGTTCCCGTCATGAATCTAAAACTGGATGCCACGGTTCTACTTGTTCAGGGGAATACTGTAAGAGATATCAATACAATGTGTTCAACTTAGTAATTTTCTTGTTTACATGCTGTTGAAATTTGATAAAGCACGCATGATAAGTCATGCTGTTGGTGATATGCAGTCCCTTTTTTTAGGAGTTTAAGAATCGGATATGGTTTTTTATATTGAAAAAGAAAATAGAAAAAAAAAAAAAAAATATTTACCTGAGAAAATTCATTATTTTTTTTATGTTAAAAGTAAATTTTTTGGAACTTAATTACCGATAGATTTATTTTCAATTTTTATAATTTTTTGCCCTGCACAATTTTAACAGTTTTTAACAATTATTATTTTTTTTTTTATTATTATACTTTCATTTTTTTTTTACCAATTACAAATTGTCCCTTAATTATCTTTTAACTTATCACCAACTTCAATTACCGAATTAAAGTTACTTTTCAATCATCATTATTATTGTTAAAGACGTGTATAGATAATCATACCGAATTAAAACTTTTTGATAAATTTTAGCCCAATTTTTTTTAAAAAGCATGCTAATAACTGTCGACTGCATTACTAATTTCCTCTCAAATTATAAAAAAGACATTTGTTTGGATTTTACGTTAACCTGGCGCTTTGGCTCTTGCTTTCTCACATGATTCTCTTGAACAGTTCATTTGATTTTTAAAACTCGATGGCAAGACATCCATTATCGAAAGATATCCCATTTTTTTAAAAAAAACATTTATCCTCTTTATGCATATTATAGGTAATTAATTTTGTAAGTGTTTATATATATTGTATGGCGAGAAAATAAACTCGAAAGGTCAGTTGTGGACTATTTAATTACACTTTCAACCTCGCGTATTTTTGGAAAACTGAACGAGCTTTCCGCTTATTTACTAGCCGAATTTACAAGAATGGACATTTTTTAAAGAAGAAAAAATATAACGTGAAAAGTTCATTGGTTTTGACTATATTTATTAATTAAAATTTTACTTTTGATTACCAATATTTGAATGTTCAAACAATAGGAGAGTATTCACGATTTGGCACTTGCAAAAGATTCCTTTTTTCTCTACAGGAAATTTTAGAGCTTATTTCCTTCAATGTCGACGACTTATTTATCTTTGCTTTTTTTTGTATTGCTTCGGCTATATTTATATATAAGCCTCATGATACTCTTTATTCCATTATGTAGTCACAGTTTGTACGAGAGTTGTTCAAAAGAAACGTGTTGAAAATGGAAAATGGGAACGAGGTAATTCCTTTTTTTCTCCTAAAGTTCATGATTGTGACCCTCTTCAAATTCACTATAATAGTTATTTTTGCTTCATAGAGCAGATTCACCGGAAGTAATAACATATTGTTTTTTTTGAACGTGTTTTTTGATATTCGGTAACAATAATAATGTTTGATGATGAATCAAGGTCTCATCGAGAACAACTCGACGTGACAATCAAAAAATTAATCTGCAGATGAGTGTTGCTTTTGGTAGGCAGCACATAATGGTTGCTCAATTGTATTGTTATATCATCTGTCGTCAAAGCCAGGTACTTTTGTGACCGTTCGTATCTAGAATTAATAGTTCTTTATTTTTTTTTTCTCCATTAAGATTAGCGAATTATCTATTATTTTTTTGTAGTGAGGTTTATGAAGTTTACTCCTTTTTGGTTTTATTTTCTTTCTTTTGTTTTTCTTTCGCGTTACGTTTAAGTATTTCACCAAAAAAATTACAGTTTCTTTACAAATCAGTGATTAGAACAAATTATTGCATCTTGATGTTCTTAAGATTAGAAATGGTTAAGTTAGAACGATTTTGCTAACTGGAATCACATAAAAATGGATTTTATTACGTTACACTATATATTTTAAGGAAGTTATATTTGGAAATATACATTTTATTCTTTATTATGTTAATAAATCTTTTTTTAAAAAATTGATTTAATGCTTGCAGAAATTTATTCGTAATAACGATGTGCAAGCATTCTGAAAAAACTTCATTATTTCTTTCCAAACTAAATGTCTGATAAAAGCAACTAATTGATTTTTTATAACTGTGCTATTATTAGATGGTTGACAACTAAAGCTTACATTTGACTCTTATTTTTTTTTATCACATAGTTTCTCCCCCCTCCACTCAAATACATTAAGGGAAATACATTAAAAAAAAACTATTATCAGGAGAAACTTATCTAGACTTATCTTCTTCGTGGTTTTTGTTTTAATTTAAAAATATTGAATAAGATGGAAACTTTCTAATTTTCTGAGTCATACATGGAATGAAACAATTATTCAGAATTAATTATTTGGCAGAAGGCCAATATCAGAATAGGTATACGAACAGAAATAAGGTCAGTTCTAGGACTTTAACATTTATGCATTGAACATTGATTTTTTATGAGTTTATTTTTTACTAATTTGGAATTGTTTTTTGATAAATATAAATTATTCTGTTGTTGCATCCAATTGTTAAATTTCTCTTACAATTTTTCTAAGAAAATACATGTTCCTTGGAAATTTAAGACATAATTTGAAAAAGAGCACGTTATCTGAAACATCAAAATAATAAACACGCCATTTTAGACATTTTATAAATAATATTTCATAGAC
>BMAW01129768.1:0-13468 GCA_019974015.1 Nephila pilipes | reverse complement strand
GAATAGAGGCTTGTAAGAGATAAATTAGTAAAATATTAGAAAGAAATAAAGTTATTGGTGACAAACTAGAACTTATTCGAATGAGTTTTAAAGGCATAACAATGATTAATAAGAATTTTAATTTCCTAAGCGTTTATTATAGATAAGACAGCTGGGATGTTAGGCGTCGCAAGTGTTCTTATGATTTCTATGACGAGAGCCCCAAGCTACTTTTTGTGCATGTGTTTTCGATTAATTGCAAAAAAAGGTGGTTTTTTTTTTTTTTTTTTTTTCCCCATATTTTGCGAGCGAAAAATCATATTTCTGTAGATAACCCTTCTCTTCCTAAATTTTACTTATTGTAAAACAAAATATTTTTTATGAGAAAATATTTCGACCTTTTCACTATGTCCCTTACTTGATCAAGAATGAACATTGAAATTGGGACCAAATAAATATACACATCACCAATAATTATACACCAAATAAATATACAATAACTAAATCAGAAAGTATTAATTTATAATTTTACAAAAATTATCAATTATAAGCCAAGCTTTGCTGCGAGCATTTATTAACAGAAACGAATCAAAAATTTCTTCCCTTTTGTTTCCAAGTCAGACAAACATTTTCATTTAAATTCATTTAAAATGTGTCATTTTATTCGGCATTCTAACACTTCATATTTCACTTCCAATTTAAAAAAGCAAATGAGAAATGAAACATAAACAATAAAATGCTACTCGTTCTCTTTCAAGTTTAAATTAATGAATATAATTAATCTACTCAGTAATCGTTAGCTAATAAAAGAAAATAAAGTTTTATTCTCACACGTTTCCTAGATTTTTAAAAAATATATTAAAAAAATGCGTATTATTTTTAAGTTCGTTATTGATAAACATGTTTATCAACTGTAACGTTTTACTTCTTCGGTTTCAAAAAGATATTACAGTTGAGAGAGAATATTTACGCCCGCGTAAATGACTATTTTTAAAACCACGTTTACTCAGTTCCGTTATATTCTCGTTCCCACGGTGTTTGCAACAACCATTATATTCATATTTCCACCACCGTTTCTATTTCTTTTTTAACACAGATCTCAATTTGATATAGACATCTATATATAATTTAACTGTATTTTAATATGATTTAATGTAATTAAAATTTGTCTCAATAACATCAATTATGTATATTATACGCATAATATAAATGTTTTAATAAAATAAATTAAAACATTGAGATATTTGCAACAAGATATTTTCATTTTTTTTTTTTTTTTTTTTTTTTTTTAAATTTACTCAACTGTAATATTGTATGATCTAAAATCTGAGCTGAGTGTAAGCTTAAAAGGATAGTTTTAAAAATCAAAATCGGAAAACTTAAAATTAAAATGTAACATTAATGAGAATCAATAAAAAAAATAAACAAGTTTTTTACAAAAGTCATCAGGGAAGATATTGAAAATATTAATGAAGGATTAAAGAATTACATTTCATAAAGTTGTTTTTAAAATATATAAAATAAGAAAAGATTTTACTCTGCATTTATCACATACAAAATGTCCCACTGCTCTACCATTTTCACTACACTAAATGATCTTACAAATAATTTATTTAATCAAGAAAAAGAAAATTTGCTTTTTAGCCATTGATAAAACCTTTACAAAAATGCAGACAAATTATCGTATTATTTATTGAATTGAAACAATTTTTCTTCCCGAGAATACATTTAAAAATTGGTTTCAGGAGTATGAAAACTATTTCTAACGTCTATGGACAGAGGTTTCATCGCTTTTTAAAACAGTTTATTTTATTTATTTATTTTTTTTTTTTTTTTTTTTTGTCCCTGTCATTTTTTAGATGTAAATGTATTTTGTTTCATGCTATTAAGGTTCTCGTTTAGTGGCTATTTTGATCTCGTGAGCGTAATGTTAATTGTATGGAAATGCTACTACCGTCCTTAAATCTTTACTATTTTATCTATTTGGATGCAAAAAAAGTGCGTCTGAAAGAGTAAAAAATAACGGAGGTTTCTGAGAAACTACATTTTCTTTCCGATTTTTAAAAATATTTTAGACCCGAAAACCTATAAACGAATCATTGAAATAAACGTAAAAATATGTCTAACAATCCGAGAGAAAATGTAATTCGACAGAAACCTTTATTATTTTTCGCTCTTTTCGCATGCACTTTTTTGTAAATAAATAAAATTGTCTAGATTTAAGTAGAAATTTCATAGGATTAGCATTTTGATCACGAAATCAAAATGGGCGGTAATTTGTAAAAACGCCACTCTTTCAGAGAAAGATCCGAAAGCAACTTGTTCAGTTGAAAAATATCACTGGAAACACTTTCAATTTCCGACAACTTCTGTTTACAAATGAAAATATAAAAAATATTTTTTAAAAAAGATAAAATGTAACAAAAATGTAACTATAACATGTTTTCATCACTTTACGATTTAATCAAAAGATTTTAAAAAGCAACCATTCAGAAGAATAAAAAAAAAAAAAAAACTTAGAAACATAACAGAGCAGAAAATATTAGTTCAAGGAATTCATACCAATAGAATAATCTTTTCTTTAAAGTATCAAACTTACAATTTGGTCATATTCTAATTCAAATTCATTTTATAAGTAAAAGAAAACAAAAAATGCAATATGCTTATTGTATAGATTCGGAATTAGAAAGAAAAACTGATTGATTTAGCAGCAACCGGACTCTTTGACCGGGTCTAAAGTCATGAACGTATAAATTAATTAGAGCTAGAAATTGGAACACATGGGAGTGTTCCATAAATTAATATGCTTTAGAACTTTTTTTTTTTTTTTTTCAATACTACGTGTAACTGGTTAACATTTTTAAATTAATAAATATAGGGTTGTTCTCTACATATTTATTGATTTGCGGATTCCTTTCTTTCAATGCTTTCATGGCTAAACTGATTGTTTATTAACGTCGAACGAAGAAATAACACAAAGCTATTGGCGAGGGACCTCGTAATGTTGAGCCACCGTCAAGCGACGGGGACACCTGAGATGGCACTTCCCTCTGCAAACTCTCACACCACACCAATGGGAGAGCTTGGAACATAACAGTTTTTTGTGCATCAGATGGTTTATGACTAAATGTCAAACGGTAAAAATAAAATAAGAGTACGATTATTACATCCAATGACGTGAAAAATATTGATTACACCAGGAGTCTTCAGCTGTTGCTCATAATCGATCAATTATTTTGAACAACTGGATTGCACTACAGGAAAACATAATGCTTAAATTATTCGTTCAAAATAACAACATAAAATAAAATGCAGCATAATTGTAATGCACTTAAAATCATCTCGAAAACTTTTCTATCTTGATCGAAGGAGAAAAAAAAAAAAGACTTCTAAGAAACTAGTGCCAAAAGAGAAAAGATAGTCGAGTAATTTGTAAGAAAGGATGAGGAAGAAGTTAAACTTACGGCCTCTATGAGTTTGCCACAAAATAAAAATAATTAACCTGTATTCAGAGAATGAATACATGATAAAACTGAGTGAATGGCAGCATATTGGAATTCGTACAAATCGCATACAAATGCTCAATACATCATCAACGGACGCACAACGAGGAGTCACGCTTACTTATCAATTTGATTGACATTTCTAGATTTGGACCCATTTAGTAAACGGGACGAATCATCATTTTAAAATGAATTTCATACATATATTCCCGTTTTTACATATGTTTTAAAACAAAAAGCAGTTACCAAACGATATGGTATCAATTTTGTGAATGGTTTATTGTATTAACATAGTACACTTGGCGCCCCACTATAGGTTTTACATCAATCCAAAAATTAATTGGCCGGACTTGTAAACTATTACAATTTTGAAAACTATCCAAGAACTAGAATTCTAAAAGATAGGCACATAGATTCAATAATGATAAGTTTTATACATATATAAGCTAAAAAAATGTAGTTTCAATAAGGAGTCTTATACCCTTAGTTGAATACATCACATTACATTTTCCTCTAATTACCACGTAAGGAGCTTGCATTTGTAATTAATAAAAAACTTCCATTCCATTGGGCCGCATCACAGAAGTATATTAGCATCACGATAATAACGAATACTGCTCTCTATTCTGTGTGAATATCATGCAATTCGTGTTCCTTTTATGATTCATTTCTTAATAGTAAAGCTAATACATAATATAATAAATGTAATTATAACATTTGGAGCAGTTGCAAAAAAATTAGTAATGGTGGAAGATGTTAAAGCTAGGGAAAAAATTTTGAGGAATAGTAGTTTCATACACAATATAACACGCAATGAGAAAATGATACCAATTCTTGCGAAGAAAACAAAAAACTAAAATTATTTCCGAAGACTTGAAATCACCACTTTTTCCATCCAATGATAACTGAGAAAAAGTCTGCTGATACAAACAAGAAGCAAATGTAATACACTTATCTCATTATTATTTAATACAGAATAGAGGGATAGATAGCGAGTATAGATCAAAGACTGTAATAACCAAAAATTTCTACTTTAACAAAATTAAAATATTCCTCACACAGAGTTCAAAAATCTGGTTATAACTTAGGACTATATTTAGCAAAGTATCAATACTATACATACTGTAACCAATAAACTACCATGATATGAACTTTCAAAAGTAAAATGGATTACTTGTTCTCATCTATATCCTCACTATCCTTGAATGGCTATTGTACATGCCATGCAGTAAAATTATTATTCACTCTAGTCTTCATAAAATGAAATCATACACTTTATTGAATTTACGATTTACTTAAGTTTAAATAACCCTGAGAGACATCAGAGGGCTATTGGAGAAGGACCGCTTCATTTTTTAACTCGGTCAAGCGATGAGGACGGTATCCGAGCTGGCACCTCCCTCTCCGAACTTCAACACCACGACAACGGGAGGTCTAGGAACCTCGACGAGATTTAACGTGCATCAATCTGGCTATAAGGAAGGGTCTTTATCAGCATCAAGAGCTCCAATTCACAACACGATGAAAACTATGTCCTCCGCGACCATGACCACTAGGCTACAGTGGGTACACTTTAGAAGGAAGAAAATGCCCTTAATTAGGCCTACCAATAGCTGACTTTACTATCCTGTATAGAAAGTAGAGTATTTTATTATGCTATTCATTTGTTTGAATGCATTAATTTTCTGGTATATGAAATGTTTCATTTTTTTTTATCTGCTACACAGTTATGCTTTAAAAAAATCACTTAACGCGTTTAAAGTGAAAAGAAAAATGTGTGATTATGTAGTAGTTTTCAATTTTCAAGAAAATGCATACCTAACGGATGTATTTGTTACAACTTCACGAACTTATTCAAAATTTCTCGAAAACGTAATCCGAGTTTATTTCAGGCGCTTTGACATTTAAGTGAAGACAGCCTTATTTGATAAAAGCATTGCATTCGTTTACAGTCAAAATCACATGATGCTATTTATAATCCATGTGAAGAATCTGACAAATATGTATCATATTTTTTTAAAATAACATTTTCTGGTATTTAAATGGAAAATATCTAATATGGATCAATATATCTGATGATTTTTCAGTCGAAAGTTCACTACCCTTAACTCAAGTCGGATATCAGTTCTCCGTAAAAGTAAATCGGATAAAATAAGCCGGTTAAATATTAATTTTTAGATCCCTCGAATATTCATATACATAAAGAATGAAAAAAATCCGCTTAGGAAGTTAGACATATTAAATATTTATAAATAGTCTCAAATTTCTGACGGACCTCGCGATTTTGAACCTCGGTTAAGTGATGACGACCACACCTGAGTAGACACTTCTCTCCAAATTTCCACACTACGCCACGGGAGTGCTTGGGGCATGGAACAGATTTAACTTGCATCCGCCCCGCTACACGACGGGTCTTTCGTGGCTCTCACCGACTCGACGAAAACTAAGCCGGCTGCGAGTTCGTGACCATAACCACCAATCTACCGCGGCTTGCATCTATTTCTTGAAAGCCAAACTTTCAATTGATCTTAAGTTAATATGTGATTATTTTGAATGAATATCTGAGTCAGTAGAAAGGAGTCCTTTTTTTTAATGACAAATAAATAGGTAAATCGGATAAGTGGATATCCTTGCAGTGCTGAGAATCCACTTAAGAGAGATTTGGCCGTATTTCGATACACACATCGGTAACAGACTGCTTTTTTTTTGTGTATTATAATTAAATACAAAAATCATAATTATCTATTAATCACGAATGACATTCAATCAAGTTTATGTCAATAATATATAAAAATTTAATTAAAAGTTACAAATATGAATACATAACGTGAACAAAAAAAAATTGTTCCTCACAAAGTTGTACAAAAAACAGCTTTAGCCATCAGAGGAGCTAACTTTTTAAAAATAATTATTAAGTTATTCAATTAAATATTAGAATTAAAGCAAACGCTAAATTATTAAATATATTTTGAGCTAAACGTTATTATTGGTGTCGTGAGATGAAAACAAATCGCGTGCATTTCATACTTCATATTGATAAATGGTAGGGTGACCAATTAATACATTATCTAATAAACAATAGCCCATTTAGCGGCTAAAAAAATTGTTTTGGAATTACAAAATCAATGTCCATCACAAAAAAAAGCACATATTCGAGGTAGTTCCGTAATTACCACATATGAGAAACATCAAACTTCAGTCATTTGCATGCACAGGGAGAAATGATAACATTTACATCAATCAAATAGACTTTTGAAAAAAACATATATACTTGAATGTTAAACTATACATTTCTTTAATTTTTTTCCCTCTTGGATAACACTTGTTGCATCCCACTCTTTAGTGTTAGTTCATCCATAAATCGAGCTACTTGATTAGTCATTTTGAACAGTTTGTTGATTTACAACTTTCCTCATATAGACAGACCTACGACAAGATAAGCATTCTATATCCTTTACTTCATGCTCTATTTCGCAAAAGTCAACATTGACGTTTTTACTAAATTGCTTCACGTATTTTGGAACGAAAGCATCATGGAATGTCCATCAAACAGGCCATGAAGCATATCTTTCGGTAAATGTGTATTTTGGAAAAAGTAAATATGGACATCGGCTATCAGAAAATTGCATTAAATATATAATCCAAAATTAGTTCAGTACATTGTTTACACAGGTCCACTGTCCACTTCATAAGTCATCTCGTTCAGCACATCACTTAATAAACGAATGCCAACAAGTTTCGTGCAATTTAACCAAAATCAAGGTTAGACGCTTCGATGTATAGTACATGATTAAGAAATCAAATATTTACTTGTTTTGTAAAATGAATAGTAAATATAGGTACAACACAGCGTGAGTTAGTGTTAAGGTTTATGGTGCAACAGCCTAAATCCGGTTGTTCTGAACCCAGCATTTGTTTAAATTTTACAAAGGATTTCTTTTAAAAAAAAAAAAAAAAAAAAAAAAAAACCGTATTCAGATATGATAGTACAATAATATATAAGATACAGTGTGAAATGTTAGAGTTAAAATTTCAAATATGACAAAAAAAAACTAATTTTATATATATAAAAAAAAATGTAAACAAGTCGATATGGGAGTTAAACGCTCACCAAGTGAGTCAAGTTTTAAACAGATTAATTAAAAAAGAATACGGTGAAAATGAAACACTAGACAGCCAATTCAAATATGATAAACAGTGCATTGGATGACAGCATTCTACAGATGGGAAAAAGAAAAAAGATATGATAATAAGTTAAGGAAAAACCTCCTCTCCTCACAATAAAATACCATTTAATAATTCTTGTAGTACAGAAATATCTTACAAAAGCTTTTGCTCGAACTTAAACACATGAAAAACATTTCAACCATCCATACGGTAGAAGGGAGCAATGGTGGATCCAAAGTATGGAGACGGCGGCATGTACCCCCGACCCGTTATAATTTCTCACACAGACAAAATAACACACCTGAACATGAAATTCTAATAAAAATGTCCCAACCATATTATAAAAAAAAAAAAAAAAAAAAAGAACGTGGATAAAGGGAATGAACCCAGCTTTGAAAAACAAGAATGAGCTTCGAAATGTAGCATATAATTTGTCAATGAATTTTAAAACTTTTATGAATCTAAAAGATAATACATTCACAAACCACAATTCAAAGAATAACTTTTACCACTCATTCGAAAACGGGAATAAAACATGAAAATTCTGATCTTGAAATGAAACAGAGAAAACGAATGTTCTTAATACTTAAGTTACGTTTATCAAAAATTATCACAGCTGTTACTTAGAACAATAGTGAGAGCGTTGAGAATTTAACAATACAACTTATCTTTATCAGTAATAAAAGAAAAAGATTTTTACAAAAAATACAAGATAAAAGAAATGGATAAGTTTAGTGAATTAATTATTCGAATTCAAAGATAGTCATATCTGCGCGCTTTTTGCTAGTTTGGCAAGCATCCAAAATTACTCAGATTTTGTGTAGAGAAAAGAACGTGCGATTTTTGGAACAATGTGACAACCTTATTTTGAGATTTCTTTTGGAGAAGAGCTGGATAATTCATTCCCCATTTTTTTTATAACTTTGTTCTTATTTCTAAATATCACAATATACTTTGCCCTTTTCAATCTGCTGTCAAAAGTTAGGTTTACATACACAAGTAAAGAAAATTGATCAACTCTAATTCGAAGAATTAAATTTTAAATGAGAATGGTAAGGATGAATTGTAACACGCAAAATTCAAACACAGACGTGACATGTTTTTCTTTTTTTCAAAATGTTTTGAATGGCTTTTTGCATAACAGAAGTAGTGTAAACAAGTGTTTTAAAAAGAGTTGCTAGAATAACAAAATTAATTCTTATAGATATATATAACTATGAGCAATTTTAACAATTAATTCTACAAATATCAAATGTTTTTAAGAGAATTTTAAAGAAATTCAAGATAAAAATAAGGAACAAATTAACGACTTTTTCTAAATCAATTGATCAGTAAACGATGTATATTACAAGCTAACAAGTAAATCTAATGATAAACATTTTTTTAAAAAAAATTATTTCAAAAACGCAACATCGAAATCGTTAACAATCATAATCTTTTAAATAACAATCTTCACTTTAAAAAAGTATACATATATTTTATTACTAAAAAATGTTTCTTGCGTAAATCTGATTACATATATACAGAAATAAAATCAATTGCTATTTTTTTAAAATTGCAAGAATGCTTTTGAGAAAAATTTGAAAAATTACAAGAAAAAGAAAATCCAATTCATGCAGCCAAAAGACTTAGCTAAAGAAAGAAAGAAAAAGACTTCATGCATGAAACTTTAAAAAAAAATATTTCAAGATAAAAATGTTAGCTAACCTTGAATTTTTTTTTAATCATATCCATACATATTTTTAAAAATGGGATGAATGCCAATTTATATCTTTTACAATATATGAAAAGTCATATATATATGTATAGTGATGGACTGGAATATTTCAGAAGACATTGTTAAACAATAAAAAAAAATTACAAACCAATTATAGCTGTTTTAGACAAGAATGCAGACCCATGAATTACTGACAGTTCAAGGAGTTAAAGACTATGCCAACTTATATCTTTTTTGCAAATCAGAAATACAATAAAAATATTCTACATTACGAATTTCAAAAAAATAAAATAAAAAAGTTTTACAATGAAATATACATCAATTTAATAGATTTTTTTTTTTATTATTCTGGCCCAAAATTGGTAAACAAATTGTAGATTGAATAGGTTTAAACTGAAACCAGTAGTTTAGACTGAAACCAGTAATCTACCAAACCATTACAAATAAAAAATTTTTTTAATTTTTTTAAATAAATTACATAATTTAACAAAGTTTTAAAACTTCCATTTTCTTTTAAACATAATCTAATACACAAATGCAAGACTAATATTTCAAAAAACTATCGTTAGACTAATATTTCCTTAGTAAAATATTAGTCTAACAATTTATTTTAAATCAGATTAACCTATCTCAAAACTATTTTCACTGCAATTTATTTAGAAATGAAACTATATTGCTCTATAACATTCAAAAGCAGACCAACCCCAGAAACAAAAATCTTAAAAATCATATCAGTACACACAAATCATTATTACAACTATCATATAATCATTGGTAAAATTACATCATTGTATATTTGAAATATTAGAAAGCTAACAAGAAAATCTGAGCAATAAAATTAGATAAAACTGTTAAAAAGGAATTTTGAAAAATGAAATATTTTCATGGAATGCTCTTTAACAACTATAAATATGCATTCATTTAAATGAACATTTGTACTAAGCTTTAAAAGAGTTAATTAAAATGTGACTGAAAAAATGTATAATTATATATGACAAATGAATAGGAGAAAATATTTTAAAAAATGTTAAATATATAATCTTTAAAATTGAGTTTTAACACTTTATCACTTCATAACATTTAATACTTTATTCACACTGTTTCATTCAAAATTATCTTAATAGTTTACGTAGAACAACATTTAAAATAGATTTGGAAACATTGTCAATGAAAAATGCTCCAATTATTTTTCTAAAATTTGCTAATACATATTATTCGGTTTGGTATAAAAATTTATACGTATAACTTTATATATCAAATCTCACATGACAATGAAATTGCTTTCACTAGATAATAAACAGTGGTTATTATTTCCAAAATTACAAAGTTATCAATAACATCATGATACTGAGCAATTCAGGAATAACGGCTAAAATTTACAAAACCATTAAGGTAACACAGAACTTAACACAGATCACAATGTTGCACACAACTAAAGGTTATTTTATTTCATCTTTTTCCTCATTTAATCACCAATGTATCATTTTATACTTTAGTTTTAATCCAAGCAAATGTTTTTAAACATGTACTTTTCAAAGATATATAAAACAGGACATCCAATTGTATTTGAAGAATATAATCTTTTTCAATGTGCATTTAGTTTAGTAGTTTTATTTGAGTTTAGTTTAGTTTAGTTTTTATTAACGTCGCACTAGAAGCAACACGAGGGCTATTGGCGACGGACCTCGTAATTTTGAACCACGGTCAAGTGACGAGGACGACACCTGAGCTGGCACCCCCTCTCCTAACATCCACACCACACCAACGGGGTAGTTTTATTTGAATCGCACATTATTCTCAGCAGATACACAATGGATGGATTTATCAAGAATAAATCTTGAAATTTCGAGCTATAGCGAGGTGATGATCCCTTTTACAATAACAATAAGTATTACAAAAAACTTAGAATATTAAAAATTATGCAATGTTAGATGATCCAAGAATAAAATTTGGTATGAAGGAATATAAATTTATGCTATTATAAAAGGAATTAGAGACTAGACTAAAGTACAACAAAAATAAGCTAAGAGCAATAAAAATATTCTCATAATATGTTTTTTTTTTAAATAGAATGCAAAAATTATTTTTTATAATATGGTGTACTAAGAATAATTAGTTAGCATAAAAAAATCCAAAGGAAAGTAAGTTAAATTTAGTTAGAAGATTGTCCCATTATATTCAAAATGCTCAACTGTTAGATTGAAAATATTTATAGTAAAAACAGACATTTTTGATATTTCACGTAATTCAGATATAAACTTTAAATGTATGCGAAAATTGAATTACTTAAACCAATATAACAATGATGCAAGGAATAAGATAATTTAATTATGAGTGACATTAAATCAAAATCTGTCTTGAAAAGTTAAAACTACATTACACAAAAATTATTGAAAAAATTCTTAAACAACAGAAATCTATGAACAGTGTGATTGGCAATATCATAAAAAGAACTATGAGCCATTATATTTAAATTCAAAACCTTACACTGAATGAATTGTTTTTAAAACCCTGTATTTTCGATAATTACAAAAAGCATTATTTAACATCCAGAAAAACTATTGATCTAGAATTAATACAAATGAACCTCAATTTATATTTGTCAATGTAAAAATATGGTATTTTACTATTTCAATGGCACAAACGATAAAGTCGCTAAAAATGATACCAAACGAAATAAGTGCTTACAGTGTCTTTTTGCCAATAAAGTCTGCTTGACAAGATTTACATCGGCGAAATGGAAAAGTACCAAAAATGTTTCTTAAATAAAAGATTAATTAAAACAAATCCATTCATGTACACAAAATTTGTATTGTCTTAAAAATTAAACTTTCTCATATTACTAGGGACCCCATACTCAGAAAATATACTATTCAATTTTTCAAAATAAAAATAATTAACTTTTTTTCAAATAAAAATTGTCCAATACAACAGAATCAGAATCTTGTCTAACTTGTACTGAGCACTAGTTAATCTATAATCAAATTGTAAATATTGGTAAGCATAAAAAATGAAGAAAGTATGACAAAAGTTACAAAAAAAAAACTATTACAAACCTGCCACACCAGTTAAGAATGAGATAAAATTGAAATATTTTATAGTGTTTTCATAGTTTTTGTTGCTGAATGAAAAAGCAGAGTATGTTTTTGTTTTAATGCATAGGTTAATTAAGAAAGAAACTTTCAAACTGAAATATTAAACAGTGTTTTCGTAAAAGTTTTTGTTACTGAATGGAAAAGAAGGGTGTATATGTTAATTTTCTTTAAATTTTAACTGTTTTTACTATATAATCTCAATTAATTACCTCTAAAAGATAAACAAAAGTTTGAGACATATTAAACTAAACATTTATTTTACTCAAAACTTACCATACTTTGTATTTACTTTAAATATAATTACTAAAGAATTATAATTGACATAGAAACACATAATACTCTCCAAAAAGAGTATCTGAAATTTAAATTCAACATTGGATAGAGAACATTGAAAACATTTGGTTAGAGAACAAAACAAACAGGGATAATGGAGTGATTCCTAAAGGAGTTACAAAAGCAATTTTTTGAATTTAACAAATAGAAAAAGCAGGAGCAGAGTAAAACATAAAACTGTGCATTTCAGCTACCTATACAAGTATTTTAATTAAGAAGCAAATATCTAACTGGAATTATACAAAGTATTAAAGAATTTTAAAAATTCAATTGTGAATTGTTTCAAATGACATCAGAAAGATAATTAAGACAATCTTTACAAAAACTGATAAATTATCTTACATAAAGAAACAGAACATGAGTACAAAAAACAATAAATATTTTAAAATATTCTATAAAATGTCATTGATTGAAAAGCTTTCAAAAATTTTTTTACATTCCTTGAATATAATTAAAGTTATATCATTTTTAAGATTAATGATTTTTCATCCATAGCAGTTATTTTGTACTAAAAATTTTCCTGCTTACGAATAATAAACAAATTAATGCATAAATAAAATTTTAATTATTTACTGATAATAAAACATATCAATAAAATGATTATATATTATGACTACAACAATATTAATTAACATAAAATATTACATTATAAAATATGATCTATCTTTATTTAA
>BMAW01129765.1:0-22469 GCA_019974015.1 Nephila pilipes | reverse complement strand
CAAAATGTATTTAAAAAAAATTTCTTAGCTATTTTTGAAAGAAAATATGTTTAAAATATTATAATTTGAAAAGGAGATAAAATTATTGACATCTTCAAAACGTTTCTAAAGAACTAAGTGGTGCAATGTAAATTGTTATAAGCCGGAGTCAAATTACGCTCTTCAATGCTGAAAAAGATGTGATAAGATAGATGATAAGAAATATTTTACATTAATTGTTAAATGAAACACTTTAAAATTATACAGGTTGATTCACAAAATCATTTAAAAATGAAATATTGCAATGCAAAGGTCTTTTTTAAAATAATTATGTGTGCCCAGTGCCATGTCTTGTAAACAAAGCCAAAAGTGTACAACTTCACTCAATGGACTACTAAAGTATCCGATTCGTAATGAAATTTCAAAGTATAATTTTACATTAGAACCTTTTAGCATCCTCCACTTTTTTATTGTGATTGATGAGTTCAAAAGTACTTAAATGGTAATATATGTTGCCTCATAATTATTATTAATATAAATATATTTTTTCAAAATTATAATATAACTCTTCATTAATAAATGTATTTTTTTATAAATAATGTGACATTAATATTTTCTAATTAGCATTTATATTTCAGAAGATTTACAGTAGTTTCTGTCGAAGGGAATCCTGAAGTGCTCGTAATGTCGCACAAACCTTTATATAATGTAAGTATTATTTTTAAAAGCTGTTATCGAGAGCTATTCTTATATAAGTGAATCAGTTGTGAATTTTTTTCTTTTCTTATGGATTCCTGCTTAGGTCCAGCTACATATTTAAGTCATATTTCTACCAAAATATAATGAGATAAATAAATAAATAAAAAATGTATGTTCGTTGAAAGAGGGTGATTGATTTTTTACGCCCTCAGTCATTGTAGAACATATGGGCTGATAATGAAAACGAAGCTCATACCTTAAAATTAGGCATAAAATTACGAGATGCGAAGCCAATAGCCCTCGTGCTGATCTTTTGCGATATTGTTTCAGAATTCAACTATTTACGTCTGATAAAAATAGGATACTCATCTGATCAAAACTGGAACTTGCATACGTTTGAGAACAGAGTAAATCTTCCAATAACAGACTGATAGCACTACTATCCATTCTCTACGAAGTGAGGATTCAGCAACAGATTAACATCTGACTAAAAGTGATACTTTAAGTCAAAGCCATTGTAGTGAAATAAAAACGGATAATTAAGACGCTTTTCAATATGGTATAAATCTACTTTTAAAAATAGATGAGTTAATGGTGGTTTCAGTGAGATATAGAAAATTCCTCATTTTATGATTATTACCATATGTTCAATGGAGGATCTTGAAGCTAGAAAGAATGAAAGGCACTGCGCGCCGCAAGAGACTCTCTAGAGGAAACGTAGATATGTTTCTGCCAACCTCTAAGAATGGCAAATGTAGAATGCATATAAATTTAACAGTGAAGGTTCATATTATACTATTTTTTGTTAATTGTTTTATGACATCTTAGAACTAACCTAACTTAGTAATGTCAAAGTGGGAGTAAAGTTTAAATTAGATTTAATCAAGAATCGACTGTCTGACAGGTAAGCAAAATTTCCTTGCCAGTGAATTGCGAATTTTAGTTCATACAGAGCGTGATTTCTTCAGAAATTAATCAAGAGAATCAACGTTTCCTGATATTTTAACTAGATTCAAACCCTTAAACATCTCAGTCTAAGAAATGTAAGACGACTTATATAACTTTAAAATGTAATGGCTCAATTTATTATTAATTATGCGTTTGCAACTGTATTCTACACCTTCGTACCAATCAGTCAAATTCGCGGGTTCAATGCGGATCGATACCGGAGAGTCCACACCACGTCTTATGAGAATATCACTTTGTGTACATCTGCTATGTAATACTTCTCTGCGTAGAACGTAACTGGAGTTTACTTTCAATGCTGTGATGATTCCAAAAAGATTGTGCAACAACGATCTATCTCTTCTACAGCCTCCTAAGCGTTGGATGCTGATTAATTTTAGATAGGTCTTTTCGAGCTCACCAACAAACACATTTTTGTAGTAAATTCAATAAAGTACCATTATCCATCGTTTACAATGAATATATGGTATTTTCTTTTTTTTTTTTCTCATAATGTATGTATTCTTTTAAGCGTACGTCTAATAGTATTTTTTCCTGTATACGTATTTTACACCTTTCATTAGCCTTGAAAAGCGTTTTATGTCTTAGTGTCCCATTTCTTGGGAAGTTAATTCAGAATTCTGATCTTATTATCTCTAGATATTCTTGAGAAATATTCCAATTTTGATTTAATTTCGTTCATAATTTCTTTTCAATAGCGTTTAGCAACACCGTTTTCCATTCGAAATACGTACACTTTTAAATCTCACAATAGGTATATTTTCTGCGCGAAATACGATTGAGGTAAAATTATGTTTTTTCCTTAAAAGTTTAAGGTTTTTTTTCTTATTTTAGCAGCTTATCCAAATAGCATCTATAAAAATGAATGTAAAGCATTTTTTTATTTCTTCGTCGTTGATGCAAGTATTTATTTATTAATGACACAAGTGAAATACTAATTGCTGGCTTAAGAGGAAAAAAAAAATGATTTATTCGAGTTCAATTTCTGAAAAATGGTCTCTAAGCTTCCAGTTGCATCACTAATTACAAACTTATCAAATGTTTATGCATACTTTGAAACATGAAGGCTCTCATTATTATTAGCGTTCAAGTTGCATTTAAAATGGGATTAATTTTGTCTTGATTTTTGTTCACTGTATTGTTAATACTGAAATTAAAAAAAGAAATAACACTTATTATTTTTAGATGCTCAATCATTTGATAATAACAGCATTGATCTTAAGCTACTGTTTTATCCCTATTTTTATAATAGAATGAAATACTACTTCCTTGGTTACAGAAGGGAAATTCTTCCTCTTATTTTCGTTCATCTTTCTAAATTGGTGAAATTACAACAAGTTCTTACTTTAAAACTGCATTTGAATACGTATTTTGTTGGATAAATAAATGTGTTGTGTAAATATTGAACAATTGAATGGTTGGCTTTACTGTGGAAAAGGCCTATTTGGTAAAGGTTCCTCAAACGTTCGATAGTTGTCACATAATAAATCGCTTAAGTATTTGAATACTCAGTTCTAAATGTAAAGTGAAGGAATGATGATAAATTTAGTTTTGGCTGACAAAGTGTAGTATCGAAAATAGGAAAAGGTTGCTAAAATTCTAGAGAAGCTTTACCCATGTTTTTCAAACCCCATAAGCCTCACTGACGTGATGAAGAAGCGCTAAGACACATCAGAATGTTAAATCCTGTACTTATCAAAAGAAAGTAACTTTTTATGATTGGGAACACTGGAATTAATTTTAAGTGTATATATTTTCTGTGTATAAATTTATATTTTATTATGTATTAACACATCGATCAATAACTCCCGAGTCTAACATTGAAAACAACATTTTTTTTTGCAAATTTTTTTTTATTCATCAACATAACACCTTTGTTAGACCACCTTTAGGGTGATACACCGTTCCAACGTTTTTTTCCAAATCTTTTTTTTTTTCCTCCAAAAAAATGCTCCTTTTTTCTTTTTTTATTTTTTCTTTTTTTTTTCGTAAGAAATCTTTTGTTGCGAGTAAATAGCGATAAACAGCGCTTTCTGAATCATCGACTCCGTTGCTGTTTTGTTCCACCGAGCAATCGCGGCACCCACTTGAAAACTCCACTTCACTTCAAAAAACCTTTTTCAGTAAATACACTTCCATATGATATCTGTGTCATCTCAGCAATCTCACGGAGCTTCACTTTACGATCTTTCATTATAATTTTTGTCACTTCACTCACATTTTCTGGTGTAACGGCTTCCACAGGTCTACCCGAGCGTTCCGCGTCATTCGTGTCGGTACGACCACGTTTAAACTCGGCAAACCACCGACAGTTCGTTTTTTGATGGACAAGAGTCCGCACATTTTTCATCCATTGTTTCTGCCGCACGGTGTTTTACCCATTAAAACAATGTTTTATCAGAACAATGAAACTCGGTTTTTCCATTTTTTAAACAAAACTACAAAACGTATTCTTATTCAACCTCGATAACTCAGCCGTTTCTGAACTGATCGACTTAAACTTTCTTTTGACACGTTTCGCCATGTTAGTACTCTGTGAAAGATTCCGGTTACTTGGTTTACTACGAGCGCCATTCTGGGTTAGTCTCTGGGAGTTATTGATTAATGTGTTATAATATGTTTTATTTTGAACAAAATTCTATATGCTTTATATTTATTTTGCAAATATCATACTCTGTGAATTATTTCCGTGCTTTTTTTTTCAGGGTACGATGTTTTCAGCCGCCATATTCGGAGGTCTGATGGTTGTTATTGGGTATTTCGGTGTGGATAAGAAGCTGCGGAATAAAGAATCGACCTCTTCTGACAATTATTTACTAGTTTGAAGCAATTCGTAAGGAAACCCCGTCTGTCATCACCAGATCTAGTGAACTGCCGTTCAGAAGCAGGCATCATAGCACTCAACTTAGAACAAGACACTGAACTGAAAGTAAATAGTGGAAAGAAACACCTTCAAATTCGGTCTAAAATACAAAACCATAACATAAACTGCGATGTTTTTTTTAAAAATAAAGCAGTTCAATGGACAAAAAATTCAAACACTTGTCGAAGAACGTCACCGGCGTGTCAGATTCTCAAAAATATGCTTTGAGATTTCGCAGCTAATAACAAATGTCTTGAAATTGGTGAAGATGTTTTGAAAGAAAAGGAATCATTTTCTTTGAGTAGAAACTTGAAGATTTCCTTTTATTTTTTAGTCTTTTCAATACAGATAAGAGGAATTGAAATGTTTAATTAAAGTTGTTTTGAATGTTTATAAGAAGATTTTAAGTTTAGTCTTTGGAGTATAAACTATTCCTTACATGCAACACTAAGCAAATGCTAAAGCAAACAATGCGGAGAAAAAAAAGAAAACGTGTCACACTCAATATATAAGATCATGCACAATGTGCCCACATTACATTAATATTCATGAAGACAATTGTAAATGATGAAAACTAAAGTGTTATTCTTGAAAGTATTTCTGTTAAATATTTTTCCTTTGATACGTGAACAGTATCTAGAGAGAGTTATCGTTCTAGGTAAACTGAATTGAGAAATTCACCACAAATCCTCATTCATATTGACATCGAAGGTGTGCAAATCTCTTTTTTTTTTTTCTGTCTTAATCTGTTTTTCTGGCTCTGTCTCCCTCCTCTTTCTGTCTCTTGCCTCTCTTTACACAGTATTTCATATTGATAGATTTCCAATGTTTTCTGAAGCCGTTGCATTCAGTATATTTTATAGAGATTAAATATAAAACCCATTGAAAAGAAGATTAGCAACATTTTCATTTCTTGAAGGAGGTAAGAAGGAGATTTTTATCATTGGCATATAAAGTAAAATATTCTGCTTAACACGTAACAATCCATGTTAATGTACCAAATTTAAGTAACTTGAAACGTCACCAGATTGAAAACATGAGTGTTATTATACAGATCCCATAAATCAGGACCTCTATGAGAGTATTAAAAAATGAAAAACTATTATTGGGATCTATCGCATTTCTTCTTCAATTAGCACTTTGAAAATGAAGAACTTACTTGAATTAAAACAAAAAAGTCCAAAAATATGTGATATATCTGATGTGTTATATATATATATAACATGGATCAGCCGTTCCGAGACTAACCCAAAGATGAAGTCTAGTAAAACAGTAACCAGGTCGTTCTAGAGTACTAACCTTTGCTGAAAACGTGTCAAAATTTTAAGTCGATCGGACGAAACGGCTTGAGTTATCGAGGCTGGAGTAAAAGTCGTTTTTGTATGTTTGTTTAAAAAATGGAAAAACCTGAAGTTTGCAAGTTCTGATAAAACATTGTTTTAATGTAAAAAACACCGCAAGCGAACAATGGATTTGAAAAATGTTACCCGGACTCTTTGTCCATCAAAAAGCAACGATTATTTGTGAAGCGGAGGTTTAACGCCCGGTTTTACCGATTACCACAAATGACGCGGAACGCCTGGCAGGTTCCGTGGCTGTTACAACGGAAAATGAGTGAAGTGGACAAAAAATTATACCGAAAGATCAAAGTGAAGTCTGTGAGATTGCTTAGCATGACACAGATATCATATGGAAGCTGTGTTTACTATCCTTCGCGAAAAATTGAGCATGAAAAGTTTTTCCTGGCGGGTGCCGATTGCTTTCGATGGAACAAAAATGGCAACGAGTCGATGATTCAGAAAGCTGTTATCGCTATTTATCGCAAAAAAAAAATATTTTTGCGTCGTTACGCACCGCGGATCGAAACATGGATATTAATCACTACACTCCAGAGTCGTGAAGCGGCAGGCGCAATAGCTGAAGAAAAGCCGTCCGAAGCGTCCGTGAAAAACGCAGCAGTCAGCTGGCAAAGTCATGGCGTCAGTTTTTTGAATACGCATGGCGTGATTTTCATTGACTACCCTCGAAAGGTAACCGATCAACAGTGATTATTATATTGACTTACTGGTGCGTTTGAAGGAGGAAAATCGCAAAAAAACGACCGCACAGTTCTAATCTATTGATGATTATATATATACATATATATGGTATATATATATATATATATATGTCATCGAAATGAAATTACAAAATGTGTGAAAATGCCCCCGTTATTTAGGCCATTTCTCCAGTACAATAAAAAAAACAAACCATTGAATGCTTTTCTTTCGAGAGCACACAAAGTTATTTCATCATGCACCTCTATATTACTATATACAAGTCGTAGCAACACCTCACCTATTAATTGAGTTAAAAAAAAAACTCTCAATTTTGCATGTCATCACATAAAAGGAGGGTTGATAGGAATTTAACAAAACTAAATACTAGAATTTATATATCAATACCCAAATTTCAAAACAAATTAATAACGTATCATACGCTCAATCGATATCATATACATTTAAATTCCAAAGAATAAATTAATTGTATTGATGAATTCTTATAACATCCTTTAGCAGTACGAATCAGACATGAAAGTACATATCCCTCTCTACCATTAAAAACTTCTAAAATTCTAATTTTGCGTTTGCTGACCTCCGCAGCAATATCACTTCAACCAATTTAAGATTCCTTTCAGCTGAGAGATTTAAAAAAAATCATGCACAGATCGCAATTAAAAAAAATAACTCTACTATTTTTTTCCAAATATGACTTAAGAGGGTAATTTGTTCTACTTTCTTCTAGTTAATTTTTTTACGGTTAGATGATGATTCGCTGAAAAGTTTGATAAAATGTACAGAATAAAAAATATTTTCCTGTCCGGAAAGCAAGAAGTATGCAGATATAAGAGATTGTGGCTCTAACACTTCTTTATAGACATGTGCGTGAGTATCTATATTTTAAAACAAAATCTATTTCTAAAAGAATGATCGTTATTTCATGAAAGCCTAAAACACCCTTTCTGAGAATCTTTTTAAAGGTACCTGAAAACGTTTCATGAGCCTTTCGCTTAATCCTCGCCTCAAGGTGCGTAGTAAGCAATATATTGCCAAAGTATGCCGTTAATTGGTAAAAAATATTTTAATTTTGAAACTATCATAATTTTTGCAAATTGGTTATGAATATTATTAGCGGTTTATTGTTTTCGGAAATGATAAATTTGTAATTTCCTCTTCTAGCCAAAACTCTTCTTAATGACAAAATAAAACTTACAACTAACTTAATATTAACTTTATCAAGGCGAGGATTATGGCCTAATCATCAACCCATGTGGCCACTGTGAAACATTTTATTATATTCTCTAATAATTATCAATTCTGGAATTTTGATTGCTTAGGACGAAACGCAAGATGAACTTCATCCTTTGTAAATGCTAATATATTCTAAATGTTCAGTTTAAATGCACGTTCATACTACCACATGTGATCCAGTATCGATTGAATTCTTTTACCCCGATCTGGATCATGACTCCATAATTCTTGAAGAATGCATTTCAGTTTTATGACAAAAAGTCTAAGAAAATTGGTAGGATCAAACATATCACCCATTACACTGAGAATAAATCGCTTTGAAGCAATTCTGTTCTTCACAAATTTCAATAGTTGTTTCACGTTGAGCAACATATTGTGCGTATTTGAATTGGAAACCAGGACCTATATCTTTAATGGAAAATCAAGTACAGAAGTATTGGGTGTCAAGCATCCGAGCCACTTTTTATTGTTAATCAAATTCTTCAGGATACCTGATTTCCGTCATTTTTACACAATAATATCCATTTACAAATCTAATATAATTCTTAAGTTTCTCAATTACTTCCTGTCTTTTTACTTTCACACCTCGTTTGCCTGTTCTCCTTATCCGAGCTTTCTAATTCCCAGAAATGTCCGAGTTCAGCTGATAGAGAAATTCGATCAATCAAAACTAAATTTATTGAAGTAGAACATTGCCATATTTTTCTTACAAAGGCCACATAAGTTAAGTACTTTCAGCTTCTAACGACGAATTCACCCTTTCAAAATCCTTTGACAAACTCCATTAAAAATCGACACAACTCATAAGGAAATCTCCTTCCCTCACCGAACTCACATTTTAAAGTGAATCTCTTAATCTCAGTTCTCAACCTTTAATTCGGGAAATTGATTTTTGCTCTCGAATTCTCATTGTTTCCGACGCTTGCGTTATTATTTTATTTCCGTCCAAAATATTCCGAAATCTCAACATTATTCTCCGTCAAGTTTTCAACCTAGAATCATTTTCTTCAAATAAATAAATCTTTAATGTTTCCGACTCTGGAAAGTTTAAAACTAACATACTACATAAATCTATTTTAATAAATATTACCAAACATTTCAATAATTATATCTGATGACGAACAATTTTGGTTTCAACGCACTACCATGAAATCCCATTCCACATATTTACAACTGCATCAAAATAGTAGGTTGAATTCCAGTAGGTATGTCATCAGGATCCCAATTAATAATTGCGTTTCTTTGAATTCCTTAATTTAAAGCAAATAGCACTCGCACATCGACCTCTGTAGTAGGAGTACAGATTTGTATAACATTTTCTCAAAAAAAAAAAAAAAAAAAAAAAAAAAAGGATTTCAGCACATTAAAAATCATTTTCCCTTTAAACGTTTATCCCTTATCATCAACTTGGCTGATTTTCTCACTCAGTAGTAATGTGCTCTTGACAACGGAATAAATAACTGGAAGAGGTGCCTTTTTCCAATTTCCGCAGTGGCATGAGAAACCATGGTTAGGAACGGGGCAAGAAAGTTATATGAAAAGAAAGTAATTTAAGATGGTTGCGGTAAGAAAGTAATTTATGAGAGGAGGGGAAGAATTCTTACATTCCTAAAATCTAGGGCACATATCAAAAGTCTTTTCTCTCGTGTTTATTGTCTGCAGTAAATAAATGTCATTAACTCATATAAATCATGGCATTTTCTTCTATTTTGTTTCGAGAATTGAAGAAACAATTCATATGGCTGATCGTTCAAAATGATATTAGTCAATATTGTTGTGTATGAGTCAGATTTGATATTTAAGCCTTCTAAACAACTAATTTAAGATTTGGCTTTAAAATAAAGATTCCAAAGAGCCTGACATTTATCATTTATGCACATTTATCAATACATAAGTTTTTGCTCAAAAGCTTAAGTAACCAATTTAATAGCCTGTTTATAATTTTCAGGAGTCATTGAGAATCCTTTTATACTATAACAAGAGTATTACCTTCTAATAATGGATTTAAATAGGAAATTTAATCAGCTTTTGATAAGTTTGGATTGTTATGCACATAATTCTCAAGTCGATTCTAAAAATCTTAATACTCTGAGATCTCTCCATGAAAACGAGAAAGCGAAGATTTTCGATATTTATTTCTGTTTTCCAAATACACATTTCTATTTTCTGAGGGCATACTGTGACGTATTACCTTCATTCTTTAACGGTACCGCTATCTTTATTTCTAAATAAATAGCCAATAAGTTCAAAAATCGAACTGAAAAGCAGGACAAAACATATTATTAATTACTACACAATATGTAAATTCGTTCTCTTTCGAATTCCTCTCAGGCAATTTGTCGGATGTGCAGAACATGTATAGAAGGCAAGCGACTAAATTCGTTGATTTACTTCAGAGTTTAGCCATTACAGAGGGAGGAAGTAAATAAGACGTTTCTCCAGAACTGGACTGGATGTAAACTGACAACCGGCGTGGCACAGACTGATAAAATTCCCGCATGGTGTCCTGCAGATTTTTGTGCCAAATTGTTGCGAAGTGAATAATGGAGCAGACATCCTCTCACCTAAATTCCACACCATGACAAAGCATGAGCCTTAAGATCACTGTGAAGCATATTACGAACGAATTCGAGTGATCATATGCTACGGGTCGGCGGGCAGGAAGCGCGCTCGTTTGTTATTGTAGTTGCATCGTGAACTACAATTGCTAATGATGCATAGTTTGCTAATCATAGCATAATAGTCAATTTCGTTGACACAACGGTTTTTTAAAGTTTATTTGTGTTATATTTACGATTTTTAACTTTTTAATATGGCTCGTTCAGCAAAAAAAAAAAAAAAAGTGCAAGATTGTAACTAAGTGTATCAGAGAATTTCAAACTTGGTGGATTGAGAAATATGGCATGATTAAGTAAAGGCGACAAAGAGGTGTGTGTTTTATGTTCTGGAACAGTGGTATGTAGAACATCGTTTGTAAAACAGCTTTTTGAAACAAATCACAAATTCGCGAGTCAAATATGCGAACCAGAATAAAAGGAATGAATTGTAAGTGCAGTGAAAGACAGAAATAATCAATCGATGTCTATGATTAAATATGTTAGCAAAAATTGTCATACGAGAGCGACAATTACTCGGCTGCAAATGCCATTGATCGGAGTAGTAAACCTTTTCAAGAGGGAGACTTTTTGAAGGAAGCCCGGTTAATATGTGCGCCTTCACTTTTTGATGATTCCGATAATAAAGATAATTCAGCGCATCAAAGATACTCCTCTATCTAGAAACACAATAAAAGAATCTTACAACTGGCCGAAAATGTTGCAAAACAACAGAAAATTGGCATTAACTCCGCTCCTTTTATAACTCTATGTATTGACGAAAGCACTGATATCATTAAATCTGTACGTTTAGCTGTTTTTGCTCGATATTGCGTAGGAAACGGCATTAAGGAAGAATTAATTGCGATGACATCGTAGCTAACAACTACAAAGGGCACAGATATTTGTACGGCTGTTAAAAATTCGCTTGCTGAGAAAGAAATTGATTTGAAAAAAATTGTTTTAGTAACAACTAATGGTGCTCCATGTATGGAGAGCAAAAAATAAAGGTTTCATAAATTTATTTCAAACAGACTTCGAACACCTTATTCTTAAATTTCCCTGCATCATACAACAACAAGCCTTGAGTGCTAAGAGTGGTTTAACATCTCTTGATTATGTAATGACAATAGTCACAAAAATAGGCAATCTCATTTCGTCACAGACTTTAAATAAGCAAAATTTGATACTTTGTTAAATGAAGTGACCTCTGTGTATAATGGCTTACTGGTGTATAATAATGTTCGCTGTTTGAGCTGCATGAACGTATTTCAAAGATTTTTGATTACTTGGAAAAAGTCAGACTGTTTCTGCAAAGTGAGGGGGGAATTGAACAATACCCACAGTTGATGGATATTATGCGATGTTTTTTACAGACATATACCAACGTTTCAGTGAAATGAATGTGAAGCTTCAAGGCACAAATAAAACAATTATCGTCATGATAGATCTCATTCGCGCTTTTGACGCTAAACTGTATGTTTTTACACAGGAACGATATTATTACAAGAAACTACAAGTATTTTCCAAACTTGAAGAAAAAAATCAAAGATTTAGATATACATATGGAACCAGGCGAAGAAACAGTCCCTGAACAATTTATATATGTAATTGTTCTTCAATCAATGAATTTTCAGCGAGACTTTCTCAGTTCAAAGAATTATCTGAAACACTCAAGCTTATTATGTACCCTGATGTGACTTCATTTGATAAACTGAACTTGTCCCAATTCGATTGGTTGGAAATTGAAGAATTTGAAATGCATCTGATTGATTTTCAGTCTAGCTCAATATGGATTCAAAAATTTATTGAAACAAGGAAAGAGTTGGGATTCATTGAAACAGAAAGATTGACAAGCAATATAAGTAAAAATTCAAGTAACAAATTTTTAGTAAAAGGGAATTAGTTACCATATAGATTTAAGTGTTTGAAGAAGCTGGCTCGTGCTATTTTAAACATATTTTCATCTATATATGCCTGAGCGTCATTATTTTCAGATATGAATAACATTAAAGACTCCCTTAGAAACCGTTCGACAGATGACTTCAGTTTAGCATGCATTCTGCTAAAAGTAACATCGTACAATCCTAATATAAGTTATTTGTCATCTAATCTGCAGCAACAGAAGTCACACTGATGTTACTTTAATTTGAATTGCGCGTGTTACTCAGACATTGCAAAATGTCTTTTTTTTTGTAGTAAATAAAGAGTTTTGAGTTGACAATATTTAGTATTATTATTTTCCCAATAATCATGAAGTCAAAATTATTTCATGGCTTGTCTATGACCTCATTAAAAAATTTTTTAGAAAAAATGACACTTTGATACATAAGGTTGTCCACCCCTGCACTACGCGTTTAGCATTCATCAGCAATAAACAAGACGGACCTGAAAATCTATGCCACCCTCGAAAAATATATATTCACTGATTAACTGATAACCGTAATTATTTCTCTAATTAAATTGCTATCAAACAAAGATTGTGTTTTTTAATCACCAACTGGAAAAATCTTCGATACGCGAATGAAGGTATAAAGGGGAGAAAATGTTTTTTCCTCTAAAAAGGGAAAGTACTTCAGATTCGTTTAAAAGGCTTTTATATTCAAACGAGTCTCTAATGAGAATCCTGGTTAGTATTACTATTAATACTATTTAATGCTATTAAAATAGTTTACATCTTAGTAATACTATTTAGTTTTTAAAGTGAATAATATACTGAAGTTTTTAATCACTCAGGGGCAATTTTATGTAGTGAGAACTACAATTCAACCCCCTTCAGCTAGATGTTTGTTTTTATTAAATAAGTGATTTACCATGAAACGGGTTCCATATAATTCGGAAACAAAACATTTTCTAAAATTTCATATTCATCTTCAAACCTATTTTCCTCTTCTTACTAATGACTGGATCGTATTCTCTTCAAAACACATAATCGAACTTACGTGCCAAACCTAATGAGAAATTTTTAAATTGCTTGACATAATGAAGTTTATTTCGCTCAGGTGCGTATTAATTGAATTAGAGTGAGCAGTTTATTCCTAAATTATGAAGTTTAGTTATCGTTTTCAAAAATAAGCGATCATTTATAAAAGTAGTTTCGATATATTTCGTAAACGGAAAATTTACACTCAACTTCATTTGAATTCGTTAAAAAAAAGGCTTATTCGCTACCACTTATTCAGTTCTCCTCTGAGTAGGAATGACTGAATCGTGCTATTTGACTTCACATCCTTTTGTTTATATTTATTTTTGTTCGCTTCAAAAAGGTTTCCATTGTATTAGAATAAACAGTCCTACATAAATAACGATAGACCTTAAATAAACGCACTCGTTAAAAATTACATAAGCAAACTATAAAGCTATCAAAATATCAAGGATATATTTAAACAGAAAATGTGAGAAAAAAATATATCATGAGGCATATCGATATCAAACTTCGAAATTTTGGATGCTTAGTTTGCAAAACAACACCTCTTCGATATATAATAATTAAAGGCACATGAGGAACCCTGTGCAATCGATCCAAACATCACATGACATATTTTCTAACAACAAAAGGCTTTCGACGTTTTGTCAACAATTCCGTGTGAGTTATATGTTTTAAATTCGCCCACATGAACCATGTTACGGAAAATCGAATGATAGGTTTCTTGCAAACTGAATTAAAAATAATCACAACTAACAAAGAAACAAATTAAATTAAATTGAGAGGCATGAAATCTCTGCGTTATCCTAGTAAAATAAGAGTAGCTGCAATTTTACTTAAGAATGTTTTTACTGTTAGTAAAGTGAATGATCGCATTGTTCCAAGTGGATTGGAGGGGGAAATGTTGAAATACCTGGTCGAAAAACTCAAATTAGAGTTCGAGCTAGTTTTACCGAACGATGGAAAATATGGCTCACGTGACAACAATGGAACATGGAATGGCGTTATTGGATTGGTGCAAAGAGGAGAGGCTGATATAGGTTTGGCGACATTATCTATTACTGAAGACAGATGGGGAATCGTTGACTTCAGCATTCCGTATGCAATCGCTGATCGAGTGTTTGCGGTAAAAGAACCCGGAGAGATGCCTAAAGTAACAGCTTTCATCTACCCCTTCAGTCAGAATGTTTGGGTCTTATACACTCTGATGATACTGGCCGCAACTGTTCTCTTTCAAAGAATGATGTTGAGAAGAGCCACATTTTTGGCCAGTTTCCTATCGGTGCTGGGAAGCGTCGTTTCGCAGGCCATGGAAAATGTCAGGGAAACGCCATGGAGGAGAGTGTTGCTTGGTTTGTGGATGACCATCGCTTCCGTCATGCCGTTTTTGTATAACACCAGTTTTCTCTCCTACTTGACCATGCCGGAAAAAGTGCCCATCCCGAGAAATTTCGAGGAATTGTCGAAGGCAGTTTTAAGTGGGAAGTACAAATGTCTACCAACCAAAGGAACCATTGAAAAAGATATGTTACTTAGAAGTAGGATCGATTACTTGGTGAAGTTGGGGGAAATGATCCAAAAGAACGGCTGGGAGTATTCGTACGGAGAAAATTTTTCGGAACTGTTGGATAATCCGGTTGCAATAATTACAGCGAACAGCGGTCTAAAATTTCTTCTGGGTTCGCCACCGTACATCACCGTGAAAGTGTCCGAAGATTATTTTGGAATTTGGAACATGGCTATTGCCATGAAAAAAGAATTCTGTTGTCGAGAACGATTGAATGAAGCTCTTTATCATATAAGCAGTGGTGGTCTGTTTCAAAAATGGATTGATGATCTCTCCTTTGTTGACACGTTGCATAAAAGGTTGAAAATGAAACACGAAGAACCAAAATTGCACCTTACCCTTGAGGATCTGAAACTGGCCTTTTTTACATTATTCTTTGGATATGCTTTGGCGTTATTGGCCTTTTTAGCAGAGCTAATGTCACCAAAAAGTCTTGATATTTTCCACTCTTAAATTACTTTCGCAAAACAAAATCACTGCCCTATAATAAAAAAGACCACACTTTACATTTCAGCAATACAAAGAAGCTGTTACATTTTTATATAGTCTTGTTCTACAAGTGTATTTAAAGTTAAAGTAAATGCATCATTTTGTTGCATTATTATATTGATCAAGTTACAATAGTTGTATCATTTTACTGTATTATTATATTGTCCTACTGAAATGTATAAAGTAAGTATTTCTTTTTTGGTGTAAGTATATATATATATATATGTGTGTGTGTGTGTGTGTATTTTATGAATGATGTGAAACCTCAATTTTAATCACTGCAAACAGCGACTGAGTCTATATTTTCCCCAGATGTTCAGCCGAAATCCAAACTCTCGCATTATTTCGATAAAACAGTCACATTCCAACTCATTCTTCAAAATTTTCCAGTGATTCGAGAAAGATAAATGATCCTAATAATTAATTTTTTTTAAAAAAAAAAAAAACCAATTGCAATGTGGACATTTTTGGGAGAAAAGGATGCGAATATCCAAATGACCTTCAGATAATCAAATATCCTGAGAGAACATTTAACATTTTCAAAACATGTCTATTTCACAACATAAACAAAATGTAAGTTTTTAAAATTTTCTTATTTTATGGGATTAGATGAAAAAGGATTAAAACAGACCAGAATTAGAAAATTAAATCACATTTACTTTACGTATAATAGTAAATTCTCGAACTTCGAAATAAAATTAAAGCTATTATAGATATCTGAATTGTGCAGCAAGATAAATATCTGAATTGTGAAATTAGTACTTTTTTTAAAGTCCTTTTCTTAATTTGAAGCCTTCAATGAATTGTAACGAAAAAGGGCCCACGATCATTTTTATAAATGTCTTTGAGGAAGATTTTTATTTTTCATGCATGATATTCGTTTAGTACCGTTATTTATTTTGTATTATTACATAGATAGATTTAACTACTTTTTCAACAAAATCTTCAAATTAATCGTTTATGTCGAATGAATTTCTTTGGTGCTATATCCAAACCCAATATGCTATGTTGATGAACGAAAACTGCCCTACTAATAATAATATAGAATGGTTGGATTAAGCAATTAGTGATGAAAAAAAAAGTTTCGAGCTGTTTCACTAAGTATGAAACTATTTCATATGCCTTAATCAGAAATTTATAGTTTATAAAGGGATTATGGACTTCCTGTTCCATATGCCTCATAATCCAAACAATCAAAGACACGTTTAATGTTAAAGTTTCGAAAATCAATTACGCTTCAGTTAATACGCGCTAACAAGTAATGGAAATATTTAGTGCATTTAAATCCAGTCCTAGTGTTAAGGGTTCAACAATTTACTTCTACCAATTAATAAAATAGTTACTCGTTACTTATGAAATTTTTTGCTGTTCAGAATTGAAACACGCAGCTATTTTACGTCAAAACTCAAGGATTCCCATGAAAGTTAATGACCATTGCAAAGAAAGTGACAAGACTTTAGGTAAAAAAGGATAGGATGGCATTTTATTTTTTATTATGAATAAAACGATTAAGTGAGTAACGATTGAGTGTCAATTTTGCCATATGACATTTTCCTTAACGAAAGTCTTGAAGATACATTTAGAGTTTCATTCGAAAGAAAAGTGTCTTACTTACAACAAAATGTATTTTTCGTCGCTGAGTTTAGAACGATATCTATGTACTCATGTGCTGGAATATACTCCTGCAAAACTTGCAACAAATCCTTTTCTGAAAAAGCGAATTCAAATAGATGTTTCAGTACTCAGTTACATTTGAAACTATTTTCATGTCCTTTTTGCAACAAACCATTTAAGTATTTCACTAATTTAAAGATGTATTTACGTACACACACAAAAGAGAAACCTTATGTTTGGGACATTTGCCAAAAGGAATTTTCTACTATATTTGATTAAAAGATACATTTTAGTATTCATACGAAGGAAAAAGCTTACACTTGTGTAATTTTCAGTAAGGCTTTATCCCGTAGCGATGCTTTAAAGATACATTTGTGTATTCATAGTATGGAAAATCCTTATTTTTGTGAAATTTGCAATAAGGCATTTTCCCAAAGTAGTGATTTGAAAATGCATTTGCCTATTCATACAAAGAAAAAGCTTTATATTTGTGAAATTTAGAAGAAGGTTTTCTCTCGTAGTGGTGACTTAAAGACACATTTGCAAAATCATAATAATGAAAAGCCTTATTTTCTTGAAATTCGAAAGAAGGCATTTTTACAAGTGGTAGCTGAAAACTTCATTTGCGCGTTCATACTAAGGAAAAGCCTTATATTTGCGAAATATGTAATAAACCATTTTCTTCAAATGGTAATTTAAAGATTCATTTGCGTATTCATACTAAGTAAAGCCTTATGTTTGCAAAATATGCAATGAACCATTTTCTACAAATGGTCGCTTAACTATTCATTTGTGTATTCATTCAAAGTAAACACCTCATACTTGTGAAATTTACAGTCAAGCTTTCGCTTGTCAAGGGGATTTAAAAATGCCTTTGGGGATAAATACCTAGGAAAATCATCATATATGCTTAATTTGTAAAAAGCCTTTTTCATTTGTAGTAATTTAAAAAGACATTTACGTACACATACTAAGGAAAAACCTTATGTTTGTGAAATTTGCAATAAGGCTTTCTCTCTTAACGAGAGCTTGAAAAGTGTTTGCGAGATCATACTAAGAAAAAGTTTAAGTTTGTGAAAATTGCATGGTATTTTACTCGTACCTCATGAATTTTACGCGACTTTTCTTTATTCACTGAAAAGAATAATCGTGTGATCTTGACATGTTATGAATGACTGTTATAGTCTCTGGTAATTTATATTTATTTCTTCAACATTCATGACATTTGTTTTGGAATTTAATGATATTTGGGATAAGGGAATTTTGTTTTTAATTTTCTTTATCGACCTTCTTCAGAAAAATCTTTACTTTTAAAATGTGACACAAAGTTATAAAATTGATGTAGTTCAAGTATAACTTATACTTTATAATTCTATTTATATGTTTTTTTAATGAAAGAACAATTACTTTTTCTCGATTTTAAAAATTATTTCTACTAAGATTTCACTCAAAATTTCTAAAGTCTTTTGAGTAAAAGCACTTTCAGACGATACATTTAATTATGTGGATGTTTCGTCGATCAAAATATTCAGTACAGAAAGTGTGGTACTCTCAGAGATATAATAAATCTCGTAAATTAAAGACCTTAAATTAAGAAATAGAATAAAATGATAGGCAAGTAGTTATTAATTAATTTACTAAAAACATGTATAATTAATATTTTAAATTTATTATATCACGCTGATATTCGAATTAGAAATAACATTTTATTTTTAGTAATATCCATTTCATTGACTAAGTAATTATTTTTTGGATGAATAAAAAAACATATTATAATTTAATCCTTTTGTATGTGCATGTCAGAATTTTTATCCTAAAAAGACGCTCATTTTTGTATCATTGAAAATTTATTTAATGTTCACTATTTCTAGATTAATGAAATATCTCTGTTATGAAACTCAGTGGATTGAGAGAGAATAAGCCCTTGACAGACTACTAAATAATTCGATGAGGAACTGTTTACCATTATTATCAAATATAAATAAGCTATCTAAAGTTATGTTTTGGAAATTTAAGTTAAATATTCTTAGACAAATTTTATAGAAGATTATGAAATACCAAAGAAGAATTATTTACAAATCAGGCATTATTTTCAACATATTTAAACAAAACCAAATTAATGTACATTTTTGAAGTGGAAATAATTAGATTTATTTTATATGTAAGACTTCAAGGTTTCTAAAATATATTTTAGTCATTAATGAGTAACAGTTTTGAATTAAACACATAACTTTAATACAACTCATTCGAAAACAACGATGGATATTTCGTAAAAACTAAATTTTTTTTGAAAATTTCATATTTCAGAATGTCACCCAGAAATTCTAAGAATTAAAAAAAAGAACATAAAATACCTCCATCTATAGAATGCCGTACCTGTTGCACGTGATTAAAACACTCGTAATCATATTCCAACTTAAAAGATAAATGGGTTTTTTTTAAATATGATTAATTGAAAATTTTAACAAACCAAAATTGGAAAACTAAAAGACAATGAAAGTGTTACAGGAATAATTGATATTCATTCATTTCCAAGGAAGTAAAAAATTACTTTATTATTTTTAATTATTTCCTTATGCTGATAAGCTTATTGCTTTAAATAGGTATTGAATTTCTACATTAAATTAAACAAAACTTAAATTTTTAAAATAAACAATTCAAGTATATTTTCAGGAACGCTAAGACAACGATGTGATATATCATTAAAATTTTTCATTTCGAATATTTAATGTACAATAATGTAAGTACTTTGCAAAATTTACAAATTAATCTCTAAAAAAGTCGCAGTAACTTTCAGGAAGTGTGTTTTATACTACACTCTAAGTGCAATATTTTTGTATAAATGTCTGAAAAACGAAAACCTTACAATATAATAATTCGCATATAGTGTTTATTTATTTTTATTATATTAATAATATATTTTTGCGAGCAAAGGTTTTTTTACGATGTAGCTCCTATGTTTGATCAAATGATTGTTAACGATTACAGCAATTCTAGTGCTAATTATTTGGTTACGAGGTAGAATCCTATTTCATTCTCATTTCTTAGCCTCACTTCCTAAACTCCACACTGAATTATGAGGTAAGGTGAACTGGGAAGTTTTTTTTTACTTGCCCTATGTTACATGGATGTAATTATTAAAAAATTCTTTTGTCTTTCATTTCTCGAGAAACTACAAATGAAGAAAGAGAAAGTATGAAAAACAAAGACCTAATGTTAACGCTTCTCTTCTTTTATAATCGTGTAATGCGAATAAATAGTTCTGATTACGAGAATTATTGGAAGGATCAGTCTCTTGTTTAGCCGTCTTTCTTAATTAATTGTGGTTTTGATTTTTCTAATGATTTTACGTGTAAACACGGGTTCATTTACCAAAATGTTATATGAAAATATGCTAACAATGGAAGCAGATTGCATATTAATGCGTACACGTAACGAGATTATTAAATTAATTAGGAAGGATAAATAAACAATGAGATTTAGATAGAGAACAGGATGCAAAGATTACTGATTATACTTTAATAATTGAAAAAGATAACATTTCCAATGAATCGAATGTAGAATTAAGTAATTGCTTAGCTCATGAATTAATCCATTTCTTATCTGCAACTGCTAGAGTTGCCGCAATTTCCACAGATTGGTGCGCAGTTTTTGCGATTGGACATCGAATATTAAAGAAGGTTGTCAAAGCGGAGGTCGGACAAACGAGACAGTTCTATTTTCCTTTTTTCTGTCAAACTGATTTGCAATTGTGATGTGACTATCCGTTAAAGTCCCACTGAGTAGCAACACGAGCGCTGCTGGCGACGGACCTCTTAATTCTTAACCTCGGTCAATTGACGAGGATGACACTTGAGCTTGCCTCTCTCTCTCTCCAAACTTCCATGTCATGACACTGGAAGAACTTAGAACCCCGACAAATTTAAAGTGCATCATCCCGGCTACTGTCTTTATCGGTATCAGGGCTCGAACTCACGACTCGACGAAAACTGCCGGTCTCAAGTCCGCGAACTTGACCACTAGTCTACCGCGACTACTTAAATTGACTAGCACTCTGTTTTTGTATTGCTATAATCTCAAGCTGAGAAGTTTATCAAATAATTATTAAATAAAAAAAGTAAACTATTTAACTTCAATCTTGCGGAAGGGCGTGGCCTTTAAAATATCGGAAAGAATTGGGTTAATATAACATTTTTAAGGCACATCTTAAAGAAAAATCATGAAACAAATAAGGTAAGTATAATTTAAAATAAACGTAATACTTTCATGAAAAGAATGCCTGTAATATAAAAGAATAAGACATCATATAAAATTTCATTCTAATTTTAATATTACGAGAGAGTATTTCGGATCTGTTGCAATGGAATCTATTCAACGCACTTGTCATGAAATACTGGTTCCTGTTATAGAATGAATTTTCTTTTCCAACTAGAAAATGTTTTAAGTTAAACAGTGCGGAATTTTTTGTAAGAAAATGCATTTTCTTCCGCATAAATCGTTTTGAGGGATAATACATCTACCTATCTCTGTGACCACGGTATCCTAGCGGTTATGGTGGCAGACACGTATCCAGTTTTGATTTCGTCGAGTCCTGGGTTCGAGCTCTGAGGCCACTAAATCCCCAACTTAAAACATAGTTGATGCACGTTAAATTTGGTCAAGGGTCCTTGTGATCCCGTGGTTTGGTGTGGAAGTTTGAAGAAGGGGTATCAGCTCGAGTGTCATCCTCGTCATTTGACCAAGGTTCAAAACTACGAGGTCCGATGCCAAATATTTTTGTGTTTCTTAGCATAACGTTAATAAACAGCAGCATCGTGCATCTACTTACACTTATGCTTTGACTTCTCTCCAAGTTATTTATTAAATTATTCGTAATTTTCTTTAAAAAATATTATTATTACATTTTCACTTCAAAAATCGAAGCAGAGGCTCTCTTTCCATTTACATATAATTAATCTTACGCATTATTTCCAGATGCTCAGCACAATCAGTAAACATAATCGGAAACGCATAAAGTAAAATAATTAACGAAAATAAGGTTAATTAACGATGCCGGGTCTTTTCAAAGGAGCAAGAAATTGTTCATTTTCATGTTTTAGCAATTTTTGTAGCAGAAAGAAAACTAACCAACGGTCATTTAGATGGAAATTAAAATAAATTATTTGTAAGGGAAGAAACTAAAGATTTTATCAAAATGAGATGTCACTTGAGTAATAAATAAGAATTTCTTTGATTTCGCAATCCAAATGTTTTCGAGCCATACAAGTGCAATACATATAACGTCTGATTGCATTTTCAATCTTATTCTCTCGGTCTCGGCCAAATCTCATCTTTACACACACGTTTATATATTGAATGACGTCACCTGAGCTGATATGGCTATTTGCCCATCCACATCTCGGGATCAATGAACTGCACATTAGTACCTGCCGCAAGACGGTTTTTGTTTAAAAATAATTAACTTTGAACCCAGTTTCCATGG
>BMAW01129764.1:0-29573 GCA_019974015.1 Nephila pilipes | reverse complement strand
TCAGAAATGTAAGTACATTTTCAAAAATACTAGGAGAAAGAGGCTGCCATTTTCAGCAACCATTTTGATAGTAGCGCTTGCATCATTGAGAGTAAAATTTTGATTTGCCTAATCAAGAAGAATATTGCCTTCAGATTTATTTGCATTGTGGGAGCTGCTGTTTTTGGGGAGAAGAAAGAGTTATACCCATTTCTGACCAACTGAGACACCTTCAAGAAAAAGGAGCTGATTTTAAGCTATGTTTAAAGGATCCTAACTTTTCTAAATTAAAAGCTATTGAAATCAAATTTACAATGGAATATCTTATATTTATAACGTGTATATAAAAGAAAATATTTACAAGCTTACCAATTATATATGAGCAAATAAACTATACCCTGTTTACAATATTAACACTATCATTGAAGGATATAACCGTGACTACAATTCATTTTAATTGTTGCTATGCTCATAAAGGTTGTTTGGGTAAACGTTCTATATACAAATGGTTGAAACTTCATTAGGTTTTGAGTTTCAATACTCTCTAACAATTCTTATCACTAAAGATTTGAATATAGGCTTTGGTGGCAAGCAGCCACAGATTCAGGAAGCGTGAATGTTTATGTAAATAAGTCTTCCCAACAGTTATTGCACCCACACCATGTATCTGAACTAGATGGCATAATCCATGCTGGTTAGCATCCAGAGGTAGTTTATGGAAATAAACTGACCATACAGCTTTTACCATATCAGATATGGGACGCTCATACTACCTAATAGATAAACCATAAGGCCATCTTTGTAAAAGAGACTTCATTATCTGTAAAATTGCTGCCAGTGATATTTTGCCATCAGGAAAGCTTACGAGATTTCATAGTACTTCAAAGCTCAGCACCCATCACCATCTGCTTGCACGCATCCAGTATTCCAATTTTTACCTCTACATCATTCCTCAGAACTTTTGCTTTCGAGACAAAGAAGGCTTTAGAATCAATGAATCTCCAAGGTAATCATATAACACATTATTCAATCTTTCAGAACGTTGAAGAAATATTTTAAAATACCGTCTGATTCCATTCCCACTGAAACCTCTTCAAAATTTTCTCGCATCGTGCCCTTATTATTTCTTTATTTTTATTTGCTGTATTTGCTAAGGTATTCAAATCAAGACTTTTCCAGCTCCTAGACGTAGCAGATACTGCACTCCATCTATGCTGATGTACACGCCTGCCAACTACCATCAAAGCTGCTTTGTGATATCCCTGTTGCTGTTATTATTCTTACAGTATTTTCTACAGCATTGATTCTACTACCCATTGTATACGTAAGAGTATATCATTATAATTGCCTAAATTTGCAGGAGGTGGTGGTAAATTCCTATAATCAAGATAAAATGTCTGCACTGTTACTTCCTTTTCCTATACAGCGACACTATGGCCAATCTAATATTAATGTCATCAAATCCATTTGTCATATCAGATGACATTGCGCTTAGTAGCTTCGGTAAATGGCACTTCAAAACTTAAATTCACATAATCCTCTGCAGATCCAGAATCTTCACTAATGACAAGTGAATCTAATTGATTACAGAATTTGCATTTAGCTATATCAATAATTGAGGAAATAATATCTAATTGAATAATAATATTCACGATATACTGCGATCATCGGAATCAGCATCACATAGTTATTGCATTCTCTTCTTTTCAAGTAGAGGCATTAGTTTTGGCATCCAAAATTTCTCTTCAGCATTTTATTTGTATTAGGCCAGCATCTATCGCTTCCCAACGATTTGAAGTAGTTTAAACGAATCCACAAAATCAAAGAATTTGAAAAATACACAAGTAACGTATTACATAAAATAAATTTTCAAAATACAAACGATTATCAAGCAATACGTAACTGAACGAACACAGTGATACAAACAGTTCACTTGCTTTTAAAAGATAGTTTTTAAAGAATTATTTGCAGTATATTAATGTAATAATTACACCATTTCAAACTTACACTTATAAACAATTCAGTAAATGATAAACATTACATATATTAGTTTCCAAAATATTAAATTTTTAAACAATTATTTGCAGTATATTCATGTCATATTAACAACAATTGTAACGCTTGCACCTCTAAACAATTAAGTAAATAAAAATTAAAAATTTTAGGTTCTAAAATATTGAATATTTAAACAATTATTTGTGGTATATTAATGTAATATTTACACCAATTATAACTAGCACTTTTAAACAACGTTAATTAGTTTGTAAAATATTAAAGTATCTAAATAAATACAAACAATTTTAAGATTTATAAAACAATCAAATGTTATATTTACTAAAATTTCTTTCTGTGTGAACTATTAAAATTTCATCCTTTTAAAACATGGAATCACACATAATGGAGAATTATAGTCTTAGCAATACATGCACCATTTTTCAGTAACAAACTCCCGTTAAATTACACAAGAAAAATAACTAGATTAACAACTGGATCGGCAAAATTTTTCCTTATTATGTAAAAAAATTTATGGTATCCATCTCGTTATCAAATTGACTAAATTTTGCCAGTAAATATCGTTTGTAACACGAACAACAGAATAATATAAGCAGACGAACTCAGCTCGTCAGCCCAAGCCTTTGGATTACATTTTGTTGCCAATATGACATCATCCCACATACATGGGAATAAGGAATCAGGAATTTGTATTCAATATTTTCTGTTGCATCATACGAGGCTTATTTTGTGATTGGATACTAATTCTTAACTGTCAAGTTGACTGTGTTGAATACAGATTACTGATGTATATCAAGGATTGATTGAATCACAGAGGTGGCAGATACTGATTCAAATTCCTGTGAGGTTCCTATTATGCTAGCTGAAGCTGATTCCTGTGATGTTCAAGGCTAATTATGATCCCTGTGATGTTCTTGTTTTGATTATATCTTGAAATTAATCAATCAGCCAGTAATGAGCAGCAAGTTTGTTTGTGTTTGTCTTCATTTCAAAAATGTAAATAAAATGGTATTTTTAAACATTAGTGTTTACATCACTCTGCTTTATGTTAGCTGTGGCTCTATCTATTATCAAGGGCCAACTAAGGCACGCCAAAAAGTTTCGCTGCCTGAGTAGGGTTTGGCTGCAACCATTGGGGGTGAAAATCTTCAGACGAGCTGAACTTGTTCATAACCATTGAAGGGTTGCAGTAAAACCCATGAACAAACATTTTTTCCCACTAGAATCAAATTAAAAATTTTCACTTTTATTCTTGCTTGTTTATTTTTATTTTATTTATTGGAGCTTTTTTATGACACAATATCCAGAAATTTGAAATTCCAAGTTCATGCTCTATAGACATATTTGAATTCCTTCACATGAAATCTTTTATTCACCATGGAACTCTAGGAAGAAAATCTTATCTTAAGGTACGTCAAATCAACAACAGATCATGGGGTAAATAAGTTTGAGAGCTACTGACTAAAGGATTTTGCTTACATGCTTAAGAATTGATGAAAAATCAAATAAATATGTATAAAAACAAGACACAATTGTCATTTTATTTTTGTGAAATATCTGGAAAAATTCAATCATAAGAAAATTTGAGGATTCTAACAGAAATAGCAAAAAAGAACAAATTTCATTTTAGGGCATTGCAAGTGGACATATACATGAACGCACAACTCAACAGTGTCTTAATAATTAAGGCTAGAACAGAACAGTTCAACAGAGAAAAAGTTTTAGACATTAGAATTTCAGAAACAGATTGAGAAAACAGAAGAGGTATTTGTTCTCTATTCAAAAGAAAGAGAGAGAGAAAAGAAATACTTCCCATCATTTTCACTGAAAGATATTTCTTTTTCTATCAGCTTACACTTTAGCAGGCTTTGACATCTTATCCATACATAAAGTAATCAAAAGCCTGATTATTTAATGACTTTCCATAAATCACACAATTCCATCAAATACATGAAATGATTAATCACATTTTAAAATATGAGGTGACACTGTTGATCATTATTAATCATTAAACTAATTAAATAATTTAATTAACTAAACTATTTACAACAGAAGTTGATATTTCCTGAACAGTGAGGAAAACATTTATATTAGATTTTACATTCCAAGTGTTTTTTTTATCAATTATAATTAAAATTAATTTAATTCCAGTAAAGGAGGCTTATAATTAAAGAATCTAAATCACAAAATAGTAAAAGTTCTTTTTAAAGAATCAAACCTATTTTTCTGATATCCATCAAAGGTTGCTTAATCCATTGAATTAAGAGCCTTTCACCAGCACCAGTAAAACAGGAATTCAGAAAACCAAAAAGATATGTCTTTAAATGAAAATCTGAAATGAATCAAAACACAATTACAAAATATGACTTATTTATAGTATATAAGTTAAATAATTCATTAGATTTAAGGATTATATTATAATGAATAAAAGGAGATTAAAAAACTAGGGTCTGATTAAAGAACATTATACATATTAGTACAATTTAAGTATTTACATATAAATTTATAGTTAAAGATTTAATCCTCATAAGTATTTAAAGGCACCTTTTCAGAATAATGTATTTATATATATAAAAACACCTTCAAATAATGTTACAATAAATAATAATAATAATAATAATAATAATAATTTTCACAAAGTACATACTGAAACTCAAAACACAATGAAAGATGCTCAGATTTTGTAATATATAAATTCTATAACTATGCAGTAACAGCCACCTGTTTCATATTCAAATACCTGCACATTATACAGTAAAAATATTTGTGAAACAAATGCAATTTTAATTAATTACTGTAAAAAATAAAACAGCCAAAATAATTGTAATAAGCTATACTACAGAAAATAATTAAATTTGATACCAAAACTATTTTCCCACAAAATATATGCAACATATTTTTCAGAATTCTTGCTACTATTTAAATTCCTTTTTAAAAAATCTGCACATTAATTTGACAGCAATACATACTACATACAATAATTAGTAATATAAAATACAGTTTCATAAGCTATATTTTACTTTTTATTACATAGTTGAATTTAGTCGTGACATTATACATGTGTATGTATAATAAAAAAAAATTGCCTTTAAATATCCAGGTATGCAATAGATATTTGTTCAATCTTTGACAAATTTAATAATATTTTAAAGAAATTTTACTATATCCATGTTTCTCTATATGTTTCATGTTCTAAAATATAAACTCCTTTAAAATCAGAATAATTGATTCAACAATTTTTTTTTATGAAATACTATTTTTTTCTGAATATAAGTCAAACCATGCATAAGTTGAGAGTGTACAGCCCCCCCCCCTCTTCAAAAGCCTGCCCCAAATTCAAATCCCATATATAAACAGAAATGTGGGCGAGGAAAAAAAAAAATGTGATATTTTAAAACTTCTTCACACACACTTCCTTTTCTCTTACTTTATAATTATAACTTTAGTTAATAATCATTAGAATATAGTGTTACAGTTGTCCTGAGATGAAAAGAGATAAGGTTGTATAAATAACAATAATTTATTTACACTCCTTAGGAGTCATCTCGCTCGCTTACATCAGCCCCACTCGGTCAAGTCTAAGGGGATCGTGTGGCATCTTACACTCATCCCTATGCAAAAAGAACACTCTCTACTGGGGGCTTTAAGCACGGGAGATAACATATGTTTGAACATGTTGCCAAGATGAGGGAAATGATGCTAAGAAGGTATAATGGACAAAATGTTATCTAATGAAATCATGGTAAAGTAAAGCTCCATACATAAATTCTAATATGAGAAGATTGCAAGTGATGATGAATTGCATCCAGATATTCCAATGAGCAAAAATTAATTTGAAAAAAAATTCAGATCCATAGTTTCTATCCCCTCCCTTCTCATAAAGGCTGCAATTAAAACAACCAAAATGTAGTAAGTTGGTACTCCAGTAATTTCCTCTCTCTTCCTCTGTTATTTCTATGTGCACATCATCATGTAGGTACATTTTGAAGTACTTTCTGTGCGTTAATGCAATATGGCAAACATTTTTTCATTTGACATGACTTAAATAATAGTAACCATAAAACATTAAAAGATGTTATATGAAAAGATAAAAAGATCTGTATTAGTGATTTATTACCCAGATGCAGCTAATAGAAAAGTACCTATGCAAACTAGCAGAGATCCGGTATAACTGGATTTTTGAGACAAGATTCTGAACGTTATTCCCAGCCTTCTGTAACCAAGTTTTAATTAAAAAATACTCATTAAAAGAAGTCTATGATGTTTAATTTCTATGAGATCCGACTTTAATTCAGTTAGACTATATGGTCCTAGAAGAATTGAGTAAGAGCCAACTAATTTTGGATACAAAAAGTATGAAAATTCTCTATTTATACAAGGAAATATACTGTAGATCTCTCTATATATATTCACATTATATGATATTAAAAACAATTGATAAAACTTCATAAAAAAAATGTATTAAATATATTTAATTAACTTAATAAAAAAAACTGAATTCCAAATACTCCAGAATTATTTCTTGAAAGATTTATGAAGTTATTTTATAAAATCCCCAGCATCCTGCTAGACAGAAAATATTCAATGAGATATTTTTAAAGATAAGTAGTAAATGTCTTATACATTGTCAAACACATGACAATGTATATAAGAAAAGTAATATTTTATATGCCATTAACCCTTTAATGGTAAGGGGAATCAAGAGTTTTAGCTCTTATTATGCACAGTGTTATGATAAAACGGTTGCTGAAAGTGGCAGCCATTTCCACCCCTCAGTTGCTTTTGAAAACGCAACCTTTTCAGACAGTGATACAGATAGCTCACTTGCTTTTGAAAGATAGTCATGAATAAATTATTTGTTGTATATAACAGTTGTACCTGGCCCTTTCAAACAATTCAGTTAATAATAAATATTAATTTGTAAAGTACTAAATTAAAATATCTAAATAAATACATGCAGTTTAAAACTTTATGAAAAATTTAACTGTTACCAAAAACTCTTTTTGTATATGATACACATTAAAACATAGAATTATTCATCATCATCATCATCATATATATATATAGTTAAATATATATATATATATCATATTTATCTAGCCTTTGCTTTGAGCCATTTCAAAAAAACTAACTCCTGCCAAATTATGCAAGAAAAATAATTAAACAGCAATATTTTCCCACATTACACAAAAAATTTCATGGTACCCTTACCGTCATCGGAATGTTATCAAATCAACTAAATTTTGTCAGTAGATATCGTTAGTAACACAAACAAGGCAGGATAATATATGCAGACGAACTGAGCTCATCAATGCACATTGGAGAAAGATTTCACTATGGCAATAGGGCTTGGCTGCAACCATTTGGGTCGAAGTACTTCGGATGAGCTGAACTTATCTGCGTGCATTATGGTGCACTTTTCAAATGTGAGCTGGGCTCATTCATGACCACCAAAAAGTTCAAGTTATTATAAAAACATATTTAACTAAAATTTCTATATTTATTACAATAAAAAATAAAAATTTTACGTTGTTTCAAATTTGGAAAACATAACTCTATTTAAAGACATCAATATAAAAACATTAAATACCTGATTTCTTTTCAGGAAATAAACCAAGTCCAAGTTCACAAGACAGATCAACTTTAGCAAATAATTCAGATTTAAAAACAGTCAAAACAAACTGACCATAGTTGTTTTCATCAGACATCAACTAAAAGAAAATTACAAAATACAAAATCAATTAAACATTTATTACAAGATGTATACATATCAACATATACATCAGAAATGTAACAAGTTACATACATAATGGAATTGCTTTTCATATTCATTTAAATAATTTTAAAAAATTAATTCAAATAAGATGGAAGAAAAAGGATTAACTATAAATAATTTGGATGGATAGGAAAGGGGGAAATTACAATTTTGTCATAATGAAAATGAACAATTTGATTGTTTAAGAAAGTTCCATGGTTTTAAATCTGAAGAAATTTTTTTTTACTTGAAGCAATTTTGAGTCAAGCTTAGAAATATATTAATTCATTAAAACTTTTAAAATCAAAATGACAGAAGGTAATAAATGAAAAAAATGCAAACACATGTATAAATTTAAAATTCTTATATCATTAAAGCATCTATAGACATAAAACACAGATAAATTTAAAATTTTTATAAGGTGGATGAAATCCAGATAATGTTGAATTCTTAAAATAATATATGTTTATGAACTTTTTGTATTCACCACTTTTCCAATCATTACGTGTAAAAAATAATATCCTAAATCAGTTGTCTGATAAATAACATTACTTTATTGCTTACCCCTAAATATTTTAGAACAGCTCCCATAGAATGATGTGCTACTTTCATTTCAAGTGCCTCTAAAAAAACAAAAATACAAATATAAAATAAAATCTTAAATTTAACTGAAATTAGTTAATTAATGCTGCAAACATTTAAAAATTGTGTCATACATATTCAAACACCTCAATGAAACTTTATTTATATCATAACTTTTGTTAACCATGGTCCACATCATCCTAATATGAAAAATATTGACCGATATAATATGCTTCAACCCTCCTTTAATATAAGTCTTTAGTGATATACAGAATCCAATTCATGACCATTGGCCTACCAAGGCTACACAGTACAAATAAATTGCATACCTAATCAATTTCTGACATCAAAAATGAGTGTACCAAATACGCATCACTGGAGAATGAGCTCAGGGTCCGAGTGATGATTATTCGCATTTTAAGGTGGAGCGTTTTTCTAAATATCTCTAGATGGCACCCTGTGTCCATTACTTTTGAATTAAATATAGTTTTATATTTTGAATTAAATATACTTACAGTTTGTTCAAAGTCTGTTTTAATTTAGTATTTCGCTCACCAGCAGATGGGGGGGGGGAGCGTAATGTAAACAAACTGAACATGACTCTTTAAACTTCCACATGATGCACATTTACATTTCTGGTTTGCTATGTAATTTTTTCTTTCTTTTTAGAGTTTTACTGTCAGTACTATTTGACTTTGCACTCTTTTGGATGTATTTCATTTACTTTCATTTTTCTTCTCTAAAAGCCTCCACTCCTGTTTGTTAGGAAACTTAGTTAATGAGATGAATATATTCATATGGTCAACAAGCAATTAATGATAACAGTGTGATTAATTTTCTAAAATATTTGAAAGTAATATTTCAAGTGATTCTGGTGTGGACATTTTATTCAAGACTGACAAAAAAGGACTTTGTGTTTTTTTCCGCTAAGAGAATTATACTACACTTGGTCTATACTTCCAAGTTTTGTTACTTCTTATAAATAGTCTTTCATATTTTTTTGATTAATCTTTAAGTTTATTAATGTATTTTGTCAATAAAATTTCAGAATAATTTCAATAGCACTTCTGAAAATTATTTCTCAAGGTAAGCACTTTTTTTTATATACATTTTTCTGTAACTTAAAGGATTAACAAAAATGCTAATTTTAAAATATGTAACAGCTTAAGAAATAATCTAGAATGTTACAAAAAATTATAACATAAGGACAAAAACTTTTTTTTTTGTGATTTATTTTGTAAAGTTAGGCTTAGCGACGCAAAACCCTGCTCCATGAGACAGTTCCTTTCGATTCTCCTCTGTCCCCAGAGAATGTCCAAAGCAGAGGCATGTTGTCCCGAAAGGGTTAAAGAAAATTATCAAAAAATGAATTTTAGATTGATCGTTTCATAATGCAAATAAAATAATCATAGAAAAGGCATTTTTCATAAAAGAATTCAAATATTTGAACCTTGTAACAGAAACCTTCTGCAACAAAAATTAACTAATAAATAACCAAAAACAAATAAAAACTAAATTTTTGGATAATTAGAGATGCAAAATCAACAAGAAAGTATAGAAAATATAAAATAGAATCTAGTGATCTACAGAACCATCACTGATCTATAGATTATGAAATTTAAAAATATTAATGAAGTGAGTGATGGTGAAGTGTTTTATGGCACAAGAGCCAGATGTGGCTATGTTGTGACAAACAAGGTGCAATTGTGATCTAGATATTTGAATGAGTGACTGATAATTGTCATGTCAAATTCAATGAATGAGCGAGTCCTGTGAAAGTGATAGATTTGTAAAGGTGCAAATGCCAGATGTGGCCATGTTGTGCCAAACAAAGTGAGCAAGAGCAAAGCTAGTAAAAAGGAAAATTGATACAGATGCGTGGAAAAAAAAAAAAAAGTAAAATTTTGATTGACAATAGGGTCGAAAATACAGAAGGATTGCTAAGGTATCCCAGGGTGTGTCACCCGTGTTTAACAGAGAGTAAATCCCATGAGAAAGAAAAAAAGATCACTAGGGTGCCTCAGGGTCATGATGCCAATACCTATCTAAAGAAGACAAATCCCTGAAGTACCCTGATATAATTTCCAGGGGCAGGGTGCCCAGACATTAGGTACCCATTTTAGCCGCCTCTTACAACATGCATAAGGTACAGTGGGACTATTCTGTCATACCTAGTCACCACACAGGTTAAAAGATTAATGAAATCAGTTATAAAAATATCCTTTGCAAAATTTAGAATTCATGTTTTACAAATAACCATGTGTTTTTCCTGATATGTTCCCTCCAACCTAATGCAAAACTTAATATTAAAATCCTATACTAAGAATCCTAATCCATCACATAACTTGTATAACTTTCAAATAATGTAATAAATCAAACAATGGATTGCTAAACACAGCCCACTCACTTACTATATGGAAAGACTGTATATTCAGAACAAATAATACATTAATGATTAATTACAATTACTTGTATTTGAATATTAATGCAAATTTCATTTAAGTTTGATTATACTAAAGCAAAACAAGAAAATTAAATCATTACAGAAACACTTTCAGAACAATGAAATTTTTAGTATCAGTGTCACAAAACAGAATTTACATGAAAATATGAAATAAAACATACCTTTTGTAAACCATAATTAATTTCTGAACTAAAATAGTCTCCCCTCCCCAAAAAAAAAACAAACCCTGTACAATTATTTAACATATTTAAACTACTTTTAATCAACTAAAATATAACATTAAATCTGTTATGAACCTTATTTATATCAATCAGTACATGTACCAATGAGCTCTTTGCGAACTAATATATTTTATGTTGAAAAGAAACTCAAATACTAAGCAAATTAAAATTCCTCATTAAATGACATATGTTTTATTATTTATTAAAATATTTCAACTATTAATCTTAAGTACTTTTTGAATTATACATTATGCATACAATTATACTGCAAAAACATTCCTTAATTTTTAAAAATAAATATATATATGACTTGTAACTTAAGGTTTAAAAAAAATACTTAATCTTAGGGAAAGAACTTTCATACTTCAAACTTAATTAAAAAAAAACCCACCTAAAATAAATACAATAAAAATATTATATATTATACAATGTGACAAAATTATGCTAAGAGATTCTACAATTTCTGAGAATATTGTTTACAACTACAATAGTTCAGATACAACTTTTGTTGTCATATCGCGGTAATCACATGGAATTACGTGTTGCCGATATGACGTCATTCCACACATCTGGCAATGGAATCGGGAATTTGCATTCGACGGTAATTTTCAGTTACGTCTTATAAAGTCATTTTTCATTGGATGCCGATTCTTAATTGTCGAGTTGACGGTGTCGAATGCAAATTCCGGAGTATATATAAAGGAGATCTAAGTGTACTGAAATGCCTTCTTGGATGCTGTATGACAGCTGCTTGGATGGCCATATGAAATGTTGGCTGCTTCTTGGACTTTGACTATGATCGATGTGACCATCGTTATGATTATGTAGCTCTCTGCTTAAAGTGTTGTTATAAAGAGTGTTGTAAATATATAATAGTGTAAATAAATGTATAATTTTAAATATTAGAGTTTGTCTTTCTCTGTTCATGTGGCATTTAAATTAAATTATCAAAGGCCTCCTTGAGGTAGGCCAACAACTTTAATAAAATAAAACTTTTACAAAATCTTTTTTTAACCAGTGCCAAATTTGAAAAATCAGAATCAAAAATTTAAAAACAGAACACCAACCTTTATGAGTATTACAAAACGTTTGATCTTCTTCAAGTTGAAGCATCTTGTCTAAGTCTTTAGAGATGAATTGATTTGTAAATTCTGTAAGACATGAAAACAGTACATTTTTTTTAAAAAGCAATTTAAAGTAAAGATTCATCAGAGTTTATAATAAGGCATATTTTATGGAGCAGAATACTTTTAACTTTTCAAATAAAACTAATACATTTTAAAATGCCATACTGTTCATACATGCATTATTTGTTAGTAAATGGCCAAAAAAAAAAAAAATCTAATTACTTTTTAAATGAAAATATGTTCAACCGTTATGCTTTTATGAATAAATGACCTTTTAAAATGATACACAATCCTTCCCCTAATTAATTACATTAGTCCCATTTCCAAACCCTAATTTAATTACATTAGTCCTATTTCCAAACCCTAATTTAATTACATTAGTCCTATTTCGAAACCCTAATTTAATTACATTAGTCCCATTTCCAAACCTATAATGAATCCTGGCTTTATACCGAAAATTGACTCTTCGAAGAAAATTTTGCATACAATTATCTGCACTTCTTTTCAATGTGTTAGAGTTATGTGTGATGGTACTAATTAGACATACATCAGATGAGAGTTTTTGATTCAGAGAATTTGGTTTCACTAGTGTGATTGATATTTTAAGGACATAATTTAAAATAAAATGAGTATTGCAAAGTATATTACCATAAACATTGACTCAGTTTAATAAAAAGTGAATTAAACATTTTTATATATAACCCCAATTTACTTTTTAAATAAATGTTGGGATATGTCATTAGTTCATTCTTAAGTCCAGTATGTTCTTAATTTTCTACTTAAATGAATTTGTAATAAGAAGCAACATTTGCATAAGATTCTCGTCAGTAACAGTTTGCATTTTATGAGGTGGCAATAACAGTCATCGATGCTATAAGTAAATAATCTAGCTATTTAAGAAGTATGTACTTGCATTTTTGAAAATTGGCTCAGCAGAAAGCTACAGTTCTTTGATGCATTTCTATTTTACATTATTTTTATGAAATGCACTTCAGGAAACACTTTTTTTTTCAGATCAGTCAGTACATATAAATATAAAATGCTGCACAATTCATCTACACTTCTTTTTAATCTTTTACAAGTATAATGAACATCTGTACAAATTATAATTAAGCATACATCAGATGAGAATCTTAAAAGAATCGCAACATTTTTATGAATGGTAATTATTCTTCCATGTTTATTTTGAGAGCAGAACTAAAATACTAACACTATTTTAATGGAGAGAATAACACATCCCAAAACACCCTACATCAGGGATGGCGAACCATTGGCATGCGTACCATTGATGGCACGCAACACAATATTTTGGGCATGCCACCGATCACAAAGTTCACTAGGAAGCATATTATGAAAGAACGTTTGTTATTGTAGTTTCATCGTGGCCTACAATTGCTAATGAAGCATAGTTTGTTTATGCATAGCATAATAGTCGATTTCGTTGAAACAACTGTATTTTAAACTGTTATTTTTAATATCGCTAGTTCAGCAAAAAAAAAAAAAAGTGCAAGACAGTAAGTGTATCTGAAAATTTGAAACTCGGTGAACTGAGAAATATGGCATGATTAGTAAAGGCGACAAAGCGGTAAGTGTTTTATGTTCTGGAACAGTGGTACGTAGAACATCGTCTACAAAACGTCATTTTGAAATAAATCACAAATTCGTTAGTCAAAAAAGGGAACCAAAGCAAAAGGAATTAATTGTAAGTGCAATGAAACACAGAAATAATTAGTCGATGTCTATAATTTAATATGTTGACAAAAATTGTCATATGAGCGCTGCAAGTTACTCAGCTGCAAATATCACTGCTTGGCATAGTAAACCTTTTCAAGAGGGGAAGTTTTTAAAGGAAACTTGGTTAGCATTCACGCATTCATTTTTTGATGATTTTGATAATTCTACACATCTAAGATACTCCACTATCTAGAAATACAATAAAAGAAAGAATCTTAAAACTGGCTGGAAATGTAGCAGATCAACAAAAAATTTACATTAACCCTGCTCCTTTTACATCACTATGTCTTGACGAAAGCACTGACATCACTAAATCTGCATGTTTCGCTGTTTTTTGCAAACGTCATTAAGGAAGAATTAATTGAAATAAAATCGTTGCCAACAACCACAAAGGGCACAGATATTTGAGCTGCTCAGAAGCCAATGCGGTTAAGTCCATTTTTTGATATTTTCTGATTTTTGGAAATTTTGATGAAATAAATAATCTTCTTAGTTATTAAAGGATTTACTCGTTGGTTACTTTTTTCTAGGTTAGACAACCCTTTTTTTATTAGCTTCTGAATATATTGTATAATAATTTCAGAAGCCATTGTGAATAAGTCCACCTTTTATCAATATTTTTTTACATAAACTTTGAAATAAAAATTAAATTATTCTTCTTCTTTCGATATTTGTTGGTAACACTGAAAAACAAGAAATTCATAGTAACTGTAACTGTTACTTCTAATTAGAATTGTTTGAGTTTTATGCATGTGCGTCAAAACACAAAAGTATTACGTTGAAGTGTTTGCGAAAATTATTGTGTTATCAAAGACATTAAAGAAATTTTCTTTAATAATTGTAAAAACTCTGAATTTTTAAAATAATAAAGATTTATTGTATGGGTATAAAAACTAAAAAGCTCAATGGAAAAAACACAGTGAAAGTGAAATGATATTTCATCCTTATTCAAGGAGAGTTAACCGTATTGATTCTGATACATCGTCAGATAACGAAGATAGAAAATAATCAAAATAAATGAAAAGTTGGTAGAAAACGCAGCAGGAATCCTAAGAAATGGTCTAGAAATGTTGAGAAACAAAAACAAAGTTCAAATATAATTTTGACGAGGATGATACCTTTCATGTAATTGATATAAAAAAACAAAAATAGGTGGCCAGTAAATTTAAAAAATATAACTCAACCTATATTATATCCTAATGGCAGAACAATTTCAAGAGAAACAAAAAAAGAAGTATATACCTTTAATTAAACACGACTTTTACAGGACATTAAGGACAACACGTGGAGATCAAGATTTACATTTAAATAATTTGGAAGAAGATGTTTGTTATGATAAATAAACATAAAACTTATGACAATAAATGTTATTTTATTATTTTTACATAAATTTCTTATCTTTTTCAGCTGCCAAAAGGTATAAGTCCTAAAATTTTTAAGATGCTGTCATTATTTCAATAAATACTTACGTTTTTATTTACACATCCTGTACATATCTTGTTTTTTTGCAGAGTTTACACCTCGAAAAAAGACTTTATACACTTTTCTAAATAAATTAATAAACCAAGAATTTTAAAAACTAATGTATCAAAAAACATTAATTTTCTCAATTTTTGTGTTTTGGACTTAACCGAATTGGCTTCTGAGAGGCTCATTTGTACGGCCTTTAAAAATTCACTTGCTGAGAAAGAAATTGATTTAAAAAAATTGTTTCAGTAACACTGAAGGTATTCCAAGTATGGTGGCCAAATAAATGGTTTCATAAGTTTATTACTAACAAACGTAAGACATTCTATTCTTGAATTCCCCTGCATTATTCACCAACAAGCCCTGTGTGCTAAGAGTGGTTTAACATCTTTTGATAATGTAATGGCAGTAGTCACAAAAATGGTTAATCTCATTTTGTCGCAGGCTTTAAATAAGCGAAAGTTTGATGCTTTGTTAAAGGAAGTCACCTAGGTGTATAATGGCTTACTGATGTATAATAATATTCACTGGTTGAACCGCAGGAACGTACTTCAAAGATTTGTTGATTGCTTGGAAGAAATCGGACTGTTTCTGCAAAATGAAGGGGAAATTGAACAATACCCACAGTCGTTGGATGTTATCTGGCTTTCAAAATTGATTGTTTTTTACAGACATATGCTAACGTTTCAATGAATTGAATGTGAAACTTCAAGGTCGATGCAACAATCATCGTGTCATGATAAATCTCATTCGTGGTATTGACGCTAAAGTGCATGTTTTCACACACACACATAGGAACAATATTATTACAAGAAACTACAAGTATTTTCCAAACTTGGAAAAAAAATCAACAATTTAGATATACATGAGAAACCAGGCGAAGAAACAGTCACTGAAAAATTTATTTCTGTAATTGTAAATTGTCTGTAGCTGATTGATTTCCAGTGTAGTTCAATATGGATTCAAAAATTAATTCAAACAAGGAAAGTGTTGGAATTAATTGAAACAAAAAGGTTGACAATCAATATAAGTAAAAATGCCAATAACAAAATTTTGGAAACATGGAATTCGTTACCAGACACATTTAACAGTTTGAAGAAGGTTGCTCGTGCTATTTTAATCATATTTTCACCTATCTATGGCAGCGAGTCATTATTTTCAGAGATGAGTAACATTAAAGACTCACTTAGATATAGTTTCATGGACGACCCCAGTTCAGCATGCATTCTGCTAAAAGTAACATCTTACAATTATAATATAAGTTATTTGTCATCTAATCTGAATCAATTGAAGTCACACTAATGTTATTTCAATTTGAATTGCATGTATATAATTGAGACATTGCAAAATATTTTTTTTTTTTTTGTAGTAAATAAAGAGCTTTGAGTTGATAGTATTTAGTATTATTATTTTCCTAATAATCACGAATTCAAAATTATTTGACGGCACGTTTATGACCTCATTAAACATTTTTTTAGAAAAAATGGTACGTTGATACATAAAGGTTCGCCACCCCTGCCCTAGATTTTTTCACAAAATATTGTTTATGTTCAGTATAGTTTTCCTTCAAAGATATAGTTGTAATAAGATAACTTGGAATACATATTAAATATTAAGTCAACTGTACTCAAATGCAAATTTATGTCATTCCAGTAGGCTACAAGAATAGTAATATTGTATTTGAGTTACAATAGAATGAGATTTAACAACATAAAAACCCAAAATATATAATCAATAAATTATGTTCTATTTCATAATTTATGATAATGAACTTTAATAAATAAAAGAGAAGAATGAAAGCTAAAGCATTTAAAATATAGCACAGTTTATATAAAGAGAGAACTCCACATTATCAACAACTAAAAGAATTTTCTTGTAAAATTCTGAAATACCAAGAAAAACCCTACATATTAAATTAAAAAAATAAACAAATAAAGCAGCAAAATTGCGATTTCTACACTTTATTTACTTGTTTTCAACATAATGAGCACTGATTTGAATAAGTTTTCTTCTGTTTTCTACTATGCTTGAAATCATAACGTTTTATTTGATGTTAATTGTTGGTGTAAAAATTTGCATATTTTTGTTAAAATATGCATTTCCCTAATTTTTTCAAGCAGTGTATTCATATACACACTCAACATTCTAGACAAAAATTGAAAGTTGACAGTTAAATGATTGTTACTAAAAAATCAGTAAAAATAAACAGAAACTGAATTTTTAAAAATCTTTTTTAAAACACTTACCAGCTTCAGTCTTAGCTATATTATGCCATTTCAATATTTCCACAAAAACAGATTTTGATGAACACTCCGTTTGTTTATTTTTTATGACAGGTAAAAGGCATTCTCGTGGACTTAACTGTGCAATGACCGACTAAAAAAAAAAAAAACATCTAAGGTTTTTTTTCCTTCTAAAACAACAATGTAAAATTAAGCACAAATATAAAATAGAACCAGATACACAAGATAGGTTTTCATGCTTTAAAAATTCACACACATATACTGTATTGGTCTAAGTTCATATTTCCTAAAATAAAAAATTGACAGGATAAACATCATTGTGGGTCAAATTAGAATAACTGTGATGAACTGGTAGAAAAAATATAATGGTATCAATATTAAAATGTTGAGCAGATTACTTAGAAAAGAGAACTGAAGAGTTTTTGAATTACATTAAAAAGTTTTTTTTTAAATGCATTGATTGGCAAAACCAAAAATAAAACAAATTTTATTATTTGAAAATAAAAAAGAAAAACTACTTTTATATTCTAATATCTTTGAAAATTTGGAAGTACAGATAGCAAATGGAAAGGGCTTATTGATTTTACTCTTCAAGTTTGAATGATTTATTTTTGTTATTTAAAACACAAAAAATAAAGAAATAGGGTTTCATTACAAGGTGGCATTATGATTGGACAACATACATTTCTTCTGGAATATCTATTTATTTAGAAATGATTAATTATAATTTTAAAAATATCTAGCTTTAATTATAAAGACTATTTTAGACTGAAAGAAAACTTTATTTTGGTAGAAAATAATCCTTTTCCCTCTACAATTTTGAAGGTTTTGCTGCCTTTCAATTAAATTATGAAGAGTCAAAATAACTAGAGAATATATTTTAAAAAAAATGTTTTTCTCTTTATTTCACCCATATAAATGATAAATGTAATCAAGAAAATGGAACTTCTATCATAATAAAAGAGAGACAATTTTCTGCATATTTATAAAAATAAATTAGCTAAAGTTGAGAATGCTGACTTACTTATTCATTGGATGTATTACATTTAAATATGTCAAAATATTCAAATCTAAGCTATACAAAGAACTATTCTTATTACATTAGTGTTAATTTCTACTTTACTATACAAAACAAATTTTTTCAACGATCATGTGTTTTAACCCTAGAACACTAGCTTGTTTATATATGCCGCTATCACTAGAGATACGCAAAACTCATTTTATTTGCTTATATTGCATTAATGTTGGTTTTAAATATAATGAAAGTTGTTTGCCTTTTAAATTTAAAATAATCTACACAATTGAAAAGTAAATTTACATAACAATTAGTTACCAATACAATTACATGTCTCTACAGAAGGACATCCGACTTCTGGTGCTCCCCACAGATAGCATTTTCATATTGGCAATAGGATGTACAGTAGGATTTGCTCTATACCTTCCACCAGAAAAAATTACATCAAACATAACTTTTGTTGACAAATGGTTATCTTGTGAAGCTGAAGTTAGTATTAATATTCCAAACAAGTTATTCAGTTCAACATAATTTAAATTATTTAGGAAACCATACATAACATTTGCATAACCAATCTTTGTTTGGTTTATTTCTAGGCTTGTGAAAATATTTCTTTCCTTACTACTTTGGAAATAAACAAATTAAAACAATCAATTGATACTAAACAAATCAAGTCTCAGCAACTGGACCTGGTCTAATAAGAACAATATATTTTGCCCTAGTTCTCTCTTTAGTGTTATCATTCATTTTCATATACGACTCATAACCATTTATTCCTTTTATTAAGTCAGCATCTAAAAATATAATATGAACTTGTTCATTTTTATCTTGAATATTTGTAGTCTTTCTATTTTTCTTTTGAACATGTAATTCAATTTTCTTTTGTTTCTACTTTTGTCCATATCACTACTGCACTCAATTTCTTGTATCAGAAAATGAATTACTAAATCAGGATCAATCTCTATTTTATCGCCAGGAATATAATCTGGATCAGCATCACTATCTTCATCAAATTCAACATTATTGCCACTTTCATTATCATAAGCTTCCAAAATCAATTCTTGAATTTCTTCATTCGTTAAGTGCTTGCATTGATTAGCCATTTCTTCAATACAGTAGGAAATAAGAATCAAAACACCTTTACACATGCCATTCATAAATTTTAAAATAAAGACTCTATCACTAAGACTACATAAAAATTACGCATTTAAAAAGTTGTGCATTACTAGCAACATAAAATTTACATGTCAAGTTCTAGCTCATGAAGTGAGATAAATGAACTGTAGACAAAGCAATCAAACCATTTGGCCAGCAACTAACTATATGGCACCTTGAAACATTCAAAATCAAACAAGTATATCAGTGGAAGAGAAAAGGTGAAAAAGAATCAATAAAGGAAAATTGAGTGTAAAATTTACATACACTAGTGTTCTATGGCCTAGGGTTAAGATATCTAACAATAATAATAATCTTAATACTTGAAAATTCACCTTCATATTTTACATTATGCATGCTTTTTTGGATTGCTAATGTAGATGCAGACATTACACTTTCATGTTAATTTAATTTCCCTTGATTAGCAGAAGAATAAAGTTACTACTCTGAACTACAATTATCAGATACATTTTTTTTAAGAATTTCAAGGTAAATTATTATTTAACACACACCAATGACAATTCATTAAGAAACACAAAGGAAAATAATTAACAAACGAAATTCAAATATCTGTCTTGCATGATTCTCCTGCGATATTATATATAAATATCATTTTGCACCATGACTTCACACGGAGATACACAAAATTAAAAAGTAGAGCTAAATTAAAATTCATAAATCAACAGAAATTGTAAACAAGGTTTCTATATTTTATAATTGTATCAATACAATATTTTTTAGCCTTATAACTCTAATTTAATAGAAATTAAAATTGATGAATAAAAATTGATAATTTAATAAAATGAGCCTCTAATCCACAGTTGGCAAAATCATGTTAGAAAATACGTTAATCTCCAATTCACTCTCCATACAAGATGCTCCTCTACTAACCAGACTACAACGGTCAAATCTAAACAAGAGCCAAGAACAAACTAGGGTAACCAAAGAATGTATCGAAATTATGTGCTTAAAAAATATATGTAATATTCAATCAGTTCCATAAGAGTAGTTTACATCCTCCTGATTGATATAAAAGATAGTATTTTTCAGTTTAAAGTTTTTAGTGACACATCACACTAGAAGCAACACCAGGGTTATTGAAATGACCTCGTAATTTTGAACCATTCCTCAAGTGACGAGGACAACACCTGAGCCGCACTCCTCCTAACATCCCACACGCCAACGGAGATCTTTCGGCCTCAACAGATTTAACAGCATCAGCCTCAGCTACAGTCAGTTCTTGCATACGCAGGATCAACGAATTGCCGTGTAGTCACACCTTCTGACCTAGGTTGTTCAACGGGTCACGAATTTTTTCAAATTGCATAAAAAAAATTTCCCCCACGTTTTAAAAATAATGATGTTTAGTAAAAAGGTTTGCTGTGTGGTATTGAATTTAGGTTGGTTAGTTTTATTGGCACAATGGCATATTTAACCAAGCTGTATTGGACACCAATTAATTTAATAGTAACCAATCATATCATGTGCACAATTCTGATAAACATTTATCCATAAACTACATGGCAGATGAAGGAAAAAAAAAAAAAAAGTACTAGTTAACAATAAAGATGGTCAAAAATTAAACATCTCTGAAGCATCCTAGAAGTATGTTAATCATATTTACCAAAAATAATTAACCTTATGGGAGAGTGGAAGTATCAACTGGTGTCCTTGCTTTATCACAATTCAAAATTGCAAGGTTTGTTGCCAATATAGAGCTTGTGTTATATTTCTATAGTGAAGTTAATTAAAGAAGTAATTCAAAAATTTAAAATTAGCACCCAGGTATAGAAGAATCTCACGCAATTTGTGTACTAATCCTTAACAAGAGAGAGCATACAGAACAAAATATAAAAATAAAAATTTAAATATTTACCTGAAGAGTGAGTAACTGAGGATTATCAACAAATTGACATATCTGAAACTCTCTAAGTATTGGATCACAAAAAGTAACACCAACAACCTAAAAACACAAGGAAAATAATTTTTCAATTTTTTAAATACAATTGAATCTTTATAGATGCATATTAGACAAGCTGATAAATTCTTCGCAACTCCCACCCTTGAATTTTTAAATATTAAAAAAGGATTTATATATAAAAAAAGAATATATACTGAGTTTCAATTCTTCAAATTCAATGCAAAAACTATTTCAAAGTCTACACAGAATTCGAGGCCACTATTTAAGTGTTAATTTTTTCTCCATCTGTTTTTTCTGCAGGCAGAAAAAATTCTTAACTAGTACAACATTATTTTGATTATATTGTGAGTTTCATAACTTAATACATTATAAATAAACAGAAAATTTCACTCCACATATACATAAGTTAATAGATCTGATGCCAAACATATCTAATTAGAATGATTCAATAATAATCTAAATAATAGATCTATGGGCAATTAAAAATAATAGTCATAAAAGAAATTTTGAAATAACATTAAATAACTAAATTTTGCTTTAAATAGCTATTTTTTAAATGATATTCAAAACTGATGTAAAAAGCACCACAATGGTTATTTGACAAAAACATAAATGTCAATTTTTTTAAAAAAATGGTATACAATTTAAAGAAATTTTATTTATATAAGTTATTATTTTTTAATAACTTTATAAGCTTGCTTTGTAAGAATCTTAAGTTTAAGAGGTAAATGCATGCACAGTTTAAAATCATCATTAGATACAATTAAGCACCAGCTAAAATGATTGAAATGGAGATTTCCAAGATAATTAAAAATACGACTAAAACAGCAAATATTTGTGCATATCATTCATAGAAAAATTTATGACAATAAATAAAAGACCATAGCTAAAATACTTCTGACCCACAAAAAAAATAGTTAAAATAAAAATGTTTTAAATTATTTTAAATACCTACAAAAATAATCAATTTTTTTTTTTAAAAAAAAAGGAATATGTTTGCCCCTGCACAATGAAAAGTAATTACTAATATAGTGACAGAACATTTTTTTTTAAAGGAAAAACACAATTCTGCTATGAAGTTCGCAAAAACTATTATAACTATAGCTATCTTTGCATTAAAAATATGCAATTCAGTAAATAAAGTCATACATTTTAAAAACAGTTTGATTACTTAAAGCTTGAGATTTTTTTAAAACCATTCAGAAATTAATTTTATGCTCCAAGTCTTTTCCTTTACAACTTTTGAAATTTAAACAGATAAAACAAGTTTTAACTTACCATTTCAGCACCTTCATTTGTTATTTTAACTGCAACTAAACCTCTTTGTGGCATAGCATACGAATTATCATCAAAAAGTAAATCTTCAACAGCAGCCAAATTTCCAGGTGATGCCTTAAGAAAATACAAAATAAATAAAACAATTTCATTTCAGTTCACACGAAAGATGAGGGTATTATCACATTATTACTTCTTAAGAAAAGAAGATCTCTTCCTGAAGCTGGGAAAAACTCCCACTTATCTTCAACATTTTTAATAATTAATATATCTGGATAAAAGTGGAATTACCATTTGAAAATATTTGAATGTTAGAAAAATAACTTAACGGTTGAATTTCATTGCTTGCAAGAAATATGTACTTTTTTTTGCAATTGATTTCCCATACTGAAATTATAATGAATTTCTATCTTATATTCAAATTTTGCAAAAGTCACATAAAAATATCAAACTTATGGGTTTTACAAATAGCAAATCTTCAGCAATTTTCGCACTATAATAATTATCTTGATATACGTGGTACCATTGATCAAGGAAATATTTCCAATATATCTAGTAGTGCTTTCACATACAACATGAAGGAAAACATCATATTTTACTGTCTTACATAGATTATGTGCACTAAATCTTAATCTTGTGTATGCCACTGAGTCAAAGCTTCATCCAAAAATATTTCTTGGTTTGACTAACATACAAGTTGAAATACTTTTGTAAAATAATCTACTACAGGTTTAATTTTGAAATGTATATTTTCGGAATTATTTTGTAAGGTATTATTATTGAAACGAAGTGATTCTAAAATTTGATGAAATCTGTTCCAGCTCTTAAGTTTTGAAAACATTTATTTCCAATAGGATATTTCTTATATGTCCCATAAGGATAATAATAACCAAAAATGTTCCAAAAAACAAATTTACTTATAAAGGTCAATTTTAAGAAATTTAACTGTAAAAACAAATTGGTTTTAACAGTTTCTTCTATTTCCAAGTTACAATGCAGACATTCATTACATGATTGTTGCTGTAATAAAAATTCTTTGTTTTTATGTTTTTTCACACTTCACATTATATTAAATTGTAATTCTAATTTATTATACGATATTGCATGAAATTCTAAATGCAGAGATGCCAACTTATTTCAGTATACATAAGCCTTTTTTAAACAGTAATTTTTGCCTTACCATATAGTGAAATTTCTCCTTTTAATGTGTGAAGTGGTTACTCTTTTTTTTGGAAAAAAAAATAATAATACAAAAAAAATGCTGTTCACAAATTACTCCACAATGGTTAGCAAATGAAGTGAGTTTGCATTATCCATTGCTCACAGTTGAAAAACAAAAGATAGAAATTCACATCTTCCATCATGTTAAATAATAATAATAAAAAGCATTCTAATTACTACTTTTCAATATGAAAAAGAAATCTACAATCAATCCAGAAATATTTCCCCATTCTAAAAATAGAAAATGTTAATAAAAGTCATAAAAAAAGAACTATAATATAGAAAAATATTTAGAGACTGTTATTCTTCATTGCTTAAATTTGTCCCAAATTCAAAATGTTTTGTAACTTTCTCTAATAGGTCACAAATGCATTTTAAACCACCATATGGAGGCATCTTTTATTTCCTAATAACTGAACAACTGTTCAAGAAGTGTTCAGAAAAAGAAAATATTTTATGTAATTCATTTCATTTTTGAGCAAATATTAATTTTAAATTAGCTTTTATATCAAAAATATGATAATAAAAGCATGAAAGTAAACATTAAATTTTACATCTTTACTGAAAAAACGAGGATACCAAAAAGTTCCTAGAATGGTTACCTACAATCAAGCCAGTGTTTGCAAGAAGGAAAATTTCTCAATGAAATTTAGCAACACTACTGGGAAAGGAACAAAGCCACCAGAAATCATTTCCATTATTGTTGGCAAAAATTACAGGGTTTTCTGACAAAGCAACATTTTCACTCATTGGATTTTTACAATGTTGTCTTCAGAGCAGCATTCTAATAATTTAGCATTTTGCTAAAGACATTACCTTCCGAGACTCACCAGATGCTAAAGAAAAAAAGATACAGAAATGTTGCAATGGAAAAAAAGAGAAGTGTAAAGGTGGCATAAGCTTTTTCTTTAAAGTTGCAAAGTATTGAAGATAATTTTATGAGAACCTAGACAGCCACAATGTTACCACTCTGGAACAGTTGCCCATTCAAATGAATTAGCATGATCAAATTTTTTCCTATTACCTTTGCAAAGAGTATAATTATAAGTTTATCATTTTGAAAATTTAGAAGAGGTGATGGAAAAAGCACTGAAGTAACTTTTTAAAAATAGTTTCCAGGAGTGTTTTGAACAGTTTTATGAATGGTGGAACAAGTGCACAAATACAGGACAGTACTTTGGAAGGAAAATGAAGAAAATTACTGTACCTATTTTCAATCAATTATCATTCAGCAATTGCAGGAACTTTTTGACCCTATCTCAAATAAATTGGTTTCAGAATTTTGATTTATTTAGGTGATGAGAAATTAACTGAAGCCAGTAATTTTCTAATTAAATGAACTTATATTTTATAAACTAAAAATAGTTTTAAACAGACTTTGACAACATGAAAAAGTACATTTGAACCAAGAGAGTGCTCTGGCTGGTGCTCTACAAAAATTGATAATAAAGATAAATGCTACTTATTTGAGATGACTTTTTAAAAAAATTCATCTACAATTTTTGTATTTTGAAGTACTATCACTTTTCCAAATAAGTGACAGACTAACAAATATTTTTTCTCATATGAGGCAGAAATGTTTATCATATATACAACAACTACCAATCAAACTTAGTTTAGAACTAAATATTTATGATACATAGAATTACATTACCTCTCCAACTGACTTCCAATTATTAGATTTTCCAGAGCCAAAATTTCTTAAAATTTTCACTTTATACTGAATAACAAACAATAAATGCCGCAACACCTGGATAAAATGACCTTTTGTCATGCTCACATAGTGCAACAATTTTCCATCTGAAAATCATATAAACAGTTTATATAAATACATATATTGATCAAAGCTTTTAAAGACGCAAACATTATATATATTCCAAAACACATATAAGCTTATCAAAAAAATTCATAAAGTTTCAAACAGAAACTGAACAAAAATTTGCTGAAATGCTATTGTGTTCAAAAAATATTCCAACCTTTATTCATTATATTAAAAAAAAAAAAAAAAAAAAAAACTCATTCAGATTACAACAGTAATACACTAATAACTTCAATGCCCTATGGACCATCACACACTTCTCCAAGTGATTTTGCCACTGTTAGAAGCACCGCTCTTAACACCTCTTTTGAAACGGTGTGCAACTGGTCAGACACTTTGTCTGGAATGAAATCTGATGAATTTGCTTATTAGTTTGTTTCTGCTAGGAAATTCTTAAGCTTTACATAAAAAATTTTAAGTATTGTTGTTAAATTTTTGTGTCATTTTTATCACATGAAAATGTTATGGTATTTTTACACTTCCTTACTTATCAGCAGTCTGCTGGCCACATACAGATTCTGCAGGCAAGGAAAAAAAAATTAATGCAGATTTGAATTCTTACCCTGCTTGACAGTTTTCTGTTAAAATTATATATAAACCAACATGTAGAATTTAGTCAATTGAGTATCTCCCAGTTTATTTTCTAGTTTGGTGGAAATGTATAACAGATTAAACTTAAAAAAAATTGAGGAACTTAATTTTTTTTCACATTCAATGTTTTATGCCATATATGAATTACACAATAGAAAACCGGAAATGAAACTCATTTTGATCAGAAATCAAGTGATAAGAGTGAAATTTAGCTGGGTACATCATTTACCTTTTTATACATTTTACTACACAAGACGTATGATATTGTATTAAATTTTATTAGCTGCAGTATATATTATTCTATATGACAGTCATATTAACCCTTTCACTACCGGAGGGAGAAAAAAGAAGTGCTTCTCTGAGCTTGCGGCTTCTTACCACAGAGTGTCACTCTGTGCCCAGACGATTTTAGATACTAAGCCTAATTCGTGAAAAAAATTCCTCTAAAATCGGCTATCTATTAATATATATTTTGGTACTTACATATATTATTTAAAATGCATTACACTTAATATATACAAAAGAAAAAAAAGATTTAATCGAAAATTGAATGTTTTGCACATAAAAAATCATACTTTTAAAAAAATACAAAATATATTTACATATGTTACATAAAATTCATGCTGTAATAATGTACCACTATATGAAATATATAGATATAAAAGATAAATCTTATTTTGCTGTATGGTACATTTATATAAAAAAATTCAATGCATAGTACAACGTCACGTCTTACACACATATTTTGACGCTTCAAGCAAGATTTTAAGCAAAGGGCACATCTTAGTCCCCCCTTTATTTTTTTTTACTTTTAATGTCTTTGTACAGATTTGGATTATTTTCACTAACATTACTGTCAGATTCATTTATTATTTTGCAAATCTCAGTATCAGATAAAAACTTTCTTTTTGTCATGACTGTCGCTACAAATAAAAACTGAATGAAACGAACAGCTGAGAAGATCTGTTACCAAAAGCCCTAACCACCATAAAGGAGCATAAATTCTCCTAAGAACTTCTAAGAAGCAAGCAAGAAAGAAAAAAGCAAACCGAAAGCAAGTACACCCTTTAAATCCATGTCCTCACATTTAAAGAGCCGTGCCGCAACACATGCTTTTAACAATTACCCACCTCCTGGTAGCCAGAAGTGAAATCCAAGCCCATATCACCATGGTCAACACTCTAAATAACCTATCTATATAGATTTTGTGGTATTGTAACGCTATATAGAAACATTAAAAAAAAAATCAAATGTTCTCATCAAGCGTATCTCTATTGATACGTTGGACCGTAGAAGACGCTCATGCTGGGCACAGGAGAGCCAACACTAGCGTAACGCCTGTGATACACTGGGAGCGAACGGGTTAAGAATAGTGCTTCAAACTAGAAATGCTGAAATCAACAATATGTTATGCTATAACCTGGTCCTGTTCATTTTAAAAATTCAAATAATCTCCATACATAATATTAAATCTATGTAATTACAAAAACAAAAGTGGAAGAAACTAGCCTTCAGGTGTTTTTTTTAAATGTCTCAACATGGAAAAAAAAAAAAGAGAGAGATTAAAGTTATTATCACAGAAAAATCAAACATGATGTAAATGCCTGTATATCAGATTCCAGAATCTAAATTTCTTTCAGCTAAAATAATAGAAAGCTTTGAAGTGAATGAGTAGTTTCAACACAAACCAAACATTCAATGAATAAGAAACTATAGAAATAGTGATTAATTAGGAGAAAATATAACATCACAGATATAGCATTTTCAAACATAAACAAAAGATAAATTTAATTGTTTTTCTGGTGACATTATCTTTCAAAGCTCATTAACAATTTATTAAAAATGTCTGAATTTGTAAGATGTGCATGGAAGTAATATGAAAACAAGCATTCTTCCAAATGGTAGAATGAATACCTCCAATAAATGAAATTAGCATCCTAATGTCCATTGGAAAATCACTAGTCTTCTCAAAACCATAAATGGTATATTGAAAAATCTCACATCAAAAAACAGTACAAGCAGTACTTAGGCAAATATACCTGCCAATTAGAATGCTGGAATCAAAATTTTAAAACTACTTAGTCATTCAATACATTTATACTGGGCCAAAAGCTCTGAATAAAATTATTAATACACACACAAGATAATATTTATAATGCAATATACATCACTATTTTTGAATGACAAGAAAAATATATAAAAAAAAAAAAAAAAAATAGGAGAATGAATTACAAGCTTTATATTTGAGTTAATTCTTGCCACGGTTTTCAATATAAAACTAAAATAATATAAAGCTTGCAATTTATGTAATTACTCTGATTCTTATAAAACCTAGAAACAATAAAAGAGTATTTTTATTTCACTATATTACATTTCAAGAAATTAAAATAGGAGGAAAGATTCCATCTTTATAATACCAAGTATAGTAAGAAGGATACTTCAATAAAAAGTAATAGTTTAACAGTAATTTAATTAAAAGAAAATGCCATTCTAAATTTGAAGTGTATATGCATAGTTTAGTAACATTTTAACTCTCTAACATATTTAAACAAAAGAATAAAATAACAAACCTGCTTCAAGTACTTTTAACTTTACAGATGTTAATATTCTTGTTATTAATTTTGCATCAGTTCCATAACAGCAATATTTGTCCTAAGGTTAAAAAAAAAAATTTAATTTTTAAAGTTTATATTTTTGAGTTTGTAAAAAGTTAAAACATTCAACAGGGTCTGATTATTTTTGAAATTTAACACACCCTTTTTCCTTTCATAATATTTTTGATTTGTTCAAGAATAATAATGAAAATATATATACAAATTCCTAATTGACAAAAAAAAAAAAAAATCTTACTTCTCTTAGTACTAAAATTATTACATCGACTTCAGGAAAATTTAAAAACATATTTGTAAATAGTCTACAGTTAATTTAAATTTCACAACTTAATATACAATGATACATAAAACTCGCAAATTAATTCATTTATAATTTTGC
>BMAW01129760.1:42468-58342 GCA_019974015.1 Nephila pilipes | reverse complement strand
TTATCTTTATGAAGGTGCATTTAATCATGAAAATGAAACAAATATTTTAATTGTTTTTTACTATGTGGAAAAAAGATAAATATCTTGCGATAAAACCTTAAAATGTATACGAATAAAATATCTTTATTTTTTTAAAAAAAATTATATGTAAAGTCAAATTATGGTTAGTTTGTGCTGCCATCTCTCAAAGGCATTACGCAATTTTCTTCATTTTTTACTTAGGATCTAAAATACTGTTAGAAAAGGGAACAGTAAAAAATGTTCGTTTATCCACACCCTAAATTATGCAGTCAATAAAATGCTACAAAATACAATTTTAAGACAAAATATTAGAGTCTTACATTATTTATAGCAATGTATAAAAATTCTTAATTTATTTTTGATTTTTTAAGATAATACTTTCGTGTTTTTTTTTTCCGACCAAAGAAATAATTTAATGAATGGGATTGAAATATTTTCTAGAATTTTTTATTTCAGTATTTGTTGCATGATAATTTAGTAATTGACAGAAAGGATACACACGCAATTTATCATTTTCTTAAATAAGAATTATCTGATAATTGTAAGATAGTTGCTACTTATGAAAGAGCTTTCAAAAACTCTTCAAGATAGTTGTAAACTAGGTGATTACAGATAGGAATTCTTAATCGAGAGTAATCAAATTCGTTTCGGGATCCTGGTCTTTTAATCATGTTTAGCAAATGTGTTCAATGGAAATGTGTTTGAGGACTTCCCTAGATGTGACGTGGATATTAAAGGAAGTAAATAGTAGCTCGGTGGTCACTTTCATCTCTTAAACTAGGACAGTACTGAAGAATCTTCGTATTCTTTTAGAGCAGTGGTCCCCAAATTATTTTGGTCGTGGAACACCAAAATTTATTGCCAATGATTCCGGAACCCTGAATATTTATTAATTAACGACTTTTCAAAATTAAAATCTGATATTAAATGAAAGAAGTAATATTTTGGTATTTGAGATTTTATTGAATTAAGCAAAACTCAAAAAAAAAAAAAAAAAAAAAAAATCATCATAGAAATAATTAATAAAAATACAAAACATAAACTAAAATAAATGGAAAATCTTTAATGTGACTCTTTTATGTGCACATTTAATCACCTTCTTCTTTGATTCCATGATTCGCTTAAAATTAGGGGTTAGGTTTGATAACTGAACTCGCATATCATATAAATCTCGGTTAAACATCCATACACCGGCATATTGTAAAAAAAAAAAAATTACATAAATTTTGGGAGTCGATTGTAGACTTTCCGTTGAAAATGTGTGAATATATTAAACACCATTCTTATTTTTTTTAATCAAATAAATTTTGTCTCGCGGAACCCTTAAATTTTTTCGTGGAACCCACTTTGGGAACCACTGTTTTAAAGCAATGATTTTCAAAATTTATCAACTCACGGGGAACTATTAAATCAACAAGGAGTTTTCGGAGAGCCTGAAACCACCCTTTTAAAAATCAACTTTAAAATTATATTAAAATTGACCAATATGCTACAGTTTCTTTATGTAAAAACAATTAAAGAAAGGTTTCGTATTATTTATTAAAATTTTTTAACACACACATAAAATTAACGTAGTTTACTCATTAATAACGTTAATTCATGTTCCAGGTGTCACCTACTTATTGAATGACTGGAGTGTGCCGACATTTTTTTAGACACACTGTGGAAGTCTAGTTCTATTGATGTTACCCGTAGTCGCATTTCATATTCTACATTTAATTTGTTCATATATTTGTTTTATAATTTGTTTATATTAGTCAAATCGTGCGAGTGTTTTGTAGGGTTTCTTTTCGAATTTTGAATACCAAACTTAGAATATTTTCATATCGGACATCATTCAACTGTTTTGCATAATTTCGGGATTGTAGCTCGCTTCTTTCTAGGTGTGCCGTTTTATTTTTAATGTTCCTGAGGGTCCTCTCTTTCTCTTCTCCCCCTCTCTCTGTAACACATCGATCAATAACTCCCGAGTCTAAAATTGAAAACAACATATTTTTGCAATTTTTTTTTTTTATTCATCAACATAACACCTTTTGTTAATCACCTTTTAGGGTGATACAATCGTTCCAACGCTTTTCCAAATCTCCCCCCTCCCCCTTTTCTTTTCTTTTTTTTCGTAAGAAATCTTTTTGTTGCGGATAAATAGGATAAACACTTTCTGAGATCATCGACCTGTTGCTGTTTGTTCCATCGAACACCTGCGGTATCCACTTGACAAACCTTTTCACTTCACTTCAAAAACCTTTTCCTCGTCGATCGACTTAAAATTTTGACACGTTTCAAGCAAAGGTTGGGTACTCTAGAAGACCTGGTTACTGGTTATTTACTACGAGCTCCATTCTGGGTTAGTCTCGGGAGATTATTCGATGTGTTACATATGTGTATGTCTCTCTGTCTATATGCATATATATATATACATACATATATATGTATGTATATATATGTGTGTGTAATAATCTAAAAATAGCCCAAGTATTTTTAATTTTATAACCGCTATAAGCGAACTGCAAAATCTATTCAACAAATTCCTTAAATTATTCGAAGCATTAAACAATATGTCGAAAGTAAACAATGACCTAGACAAGCTAAATATATTCATAGCGGATGTAGTAGCTTCACCACCCACAACTCGTAATTAAAATTCAATCTCCTCGGCCTCAAACTGGTTACCTGGAACGCCCTAGGGGTAAAGGGTCGTGAAATTTAATTATGACACTTTATTGATAAGCACTCCCCAGACTTAATTTTATTACAAGGAACACATCTAGGACCGGGTATAAAATTCTCCATGCCCAACTACACCACACACAGAAATGACAGATCCACTCCAGCAACGATAACAGAATATACGGCGGCACTGCCATATTAATTAAAAACCTCTTCCACACTATCTAATCCCAACACCCACACTGAAATAGAAATAAAGCCAGAAAAACCTGGCAATTCACCCTTTTCCCTGCTGATAAAGAAATTTTAAACAGAATTCAAAACGAAATTAGGCGAAAAGTGCACTTACACAAAAACAAAGAATGGGAAGAAACACTTGAAAACCTGAGTGCGGAAACCGGTACCCTTATGGGTATATAGAAAACATTCAGGAGAAAGCGAACTCCCATCTCCGCCCTTAAAGGCCCAGCAAATATCGCACTTAGTAACGACAAAAAAATCAGAAATTTTGGTTGACTCACTTCAACAACAATTTAAATTAAATGACATAAACACACCTATCCATGACGATAACCTAAAGAATGTCGTTCATAACTATCTACTCAATGAAGAAAATTTCAATAGTCATGACTTCTCACCACCTCTAGCATCCGAAATAGAAGAATATATAAAGAAAATAAAGATAAACAAAGCACCCGGAAAAGAAAGCATAACAAACAAAATGATCAAGAACCTGCCTTACCTATGTATCTTCCAACTACGTAATATCATAAATAACATGCTAGATCTCGGTTACTTCCCAGATTCCTGGAAAACCGCCGTAATCATACCGATCCTGAAACCGAGAAAAGATCCCACCCAACCTGTCAACTACAGACCTATGTCACTCCTACTAATATTGAGCAAACTAGCCGAAAAAATAATTCATAACAAGTCAATTGAAAAGTCCCCGGCCTACCATAGTAAAACACATTTTTTTGGCAAAATTAGTTTTTTTTATTCAACATAATTTCCTTCAAGGGTGATACACTGATTATAGCGACCCTCCAACTTTTCGATACCATTTTTGTAGTACGATTTGTCCTTTGCTTCGAAATAGGCCTTAGTTTCGGCGATCACCTCTTCATTCGACGAAAATTTCTTCCCAGCGAGCATTCTTTTGAGATCTGAGAACAGGAAATAGTCGCTGGGGGCCAGATCTGGAGAATACGGTGGATGAGGAAGCAATTCGAAGTCCAATTCATGGATTTTTACCATCGTTTTCACTGACTTGTGACACGGTGCATTGTCTTGGTGAAGCATTTTTCTTGAAATGCGGCCGTATTTCGGCGATTTCGTCCTTCAAACAGTCCAATAACGCTGTGCAATAGTCGCTGTTGCTGGTCCTTTCTTTTTCAAGGTAGTCAATGAAAATTATTCCATGCGCATCCCAAAATACAGACGCCATAACCTTGCCAGCCGACTGTTGCGTTTTCCCACGCCTTGGAGCGGGTTCATCGTGTGCAGTCCACTCGGATGACTGTCGATTGGACTTCGGAGTGAAATGATGGAGCCATGTTTCATCCATTGTCACATATCGAAGCAAAAACTCGGGTTTATTACGCTTGATCATCTTCAAACACTGCTCCGAATCATCAACTCGTCGTTGTTTTTGGTCAAAAGTGAGCTCGCGCGGCACCCACTTTGCACAGAGCTTTCTCATACCCAAATATTCGTGAACGATATCATGTACACGTTCAGTTGATATCTTTAGATTGTCTGCTATTTCATTCAATTTCAATTTACGGTCATTCAAAATCATTTTGTGGTTTTTTTTAATGTTTTCGTCGGTAACCTCTTTTGGGCGTCCACCGTCTTCGGTGCTCATTTCACCACGTCTAAACTTAGCATACCAATCCTTGATGGTTGATTTTCCTGGGGCAGTGTCCGGAAACTCGGCATCAAGCCAAGTGTTTGCTTCAACTGTATTTTTTCCCTTCAAAAAGCAATATTTTATCAACACGCGAAATTCCTTTTTATCCATTTTTTTCACAATAACAAAAGTTGCTTCACTCAAAATGCTATAATTCACAAACTAATGATCCGACAGCTGTCAAATTTATATACGCATCTTTTGAGGGTTAGGGCTAACTAAAAAATGTATGGATTTAATTCTAGTAGCGCCATCTATGTCTCAGACCAGGGACTTTTCAATTGACCTGTTAAACAAGAAAAAAAATCTTGAAAAAAATCTTATTCTATTAAAACGTTCATTTAATTTGAATTTCATTATTTAAGGAGTAATTTGACGACATAAAGCCGCAATTAGGCTTCACCAATATGATTTTTGATCTATATGCAAAATAATTAAATCATACACACCCAGGAAACAATATTTTTGAGGAATTTGCTGTAAATATTTTCAAAAATTGCAAAGACTTATTTAATTCATTGTCATATATCCTTATATCGAGTAAGATATTCGAAACTTGGAAACGATCACTTATACAATAAAACCTCATTAAGTCGGATAAACTGGGACCAGAGCCAGTTCGGGATTTCGAAAATCTGGGTTAACCGGAGAATGGGAAAAAATGAAACAAAACAATACACAGAGACAGAATATCCTCTTTATACTGAACAAATCGAGTATGAATTCTATTTACAGAAGATAAAGAGGTTTGTGAAAAATAGAAATGCGCTTAAAGTAGTTTCCATTGAGACACTGTAGCACGGTCTACCATTAGTCACTGGCGATAAGAATTGCAACTAATTTTCTGTTTTTGCACAGGATACTTGTAAAGTCTCCTACTTTTCTTTCATACTTTCATGGTCTTGAAAAGATTTCAGCGAAGAAAATAGTTGAGCAAATAATTAACACAATCTAAAATTTCAAACATATCAATTCAAAATAACACACAACTTTTTAAATTCTTATACAAATCAAATAAAAATTATATTTATCTCCACAGCTTTTTACGAAAGCTAACGGGTTGCAAAGAATGTCGGTTTCTAAAATGTCTGATTCCGCAAGTTAATAACCTATTAAATTTTATTTCACATTGAAATGACACAAAGCACACTGTTATAAATTTACTTACATAACAATAATCGAAGATATTTACAGTTTTTAAATGTTGCAGGTGTTGCATTGTTCATCTACATATACAAACTGATATAAAAATATACAACTGATATAATAATGTTTCGTAAGACTCCGTGAAATGGAGTCTCCAAACTCAAATTGGGAAAATAGCGTCAGATATACCAATAATTTTTCAAAATGTGTGGATGAAGTAAGCAAATAACATTACGAAAATTTACAAATAGTTTCTCAAATTAAAAAAAAATCTTCATGCAAGTTAATCCTGGTTATCCAGAATTCTGAGTCAAAGGGGTCCAAATAACGGGGCTCCACTGTAAATATATCATACAGTATGTAGGTTGACAGGTGAACAGAAGCAAATAAGCCTTTTCGGCTTTTAATCTTCGTATCTGGCACTTCTCATGAAGCCTTTCTTTATCTCGAATCTTCCCTATGAATTAAATTAAACATGGAAATTAATATTAAATGCTTTGCACATGAACAGACCATAGATTGTCTTGGTGTGGATTTGGAGAGTAGGGTAAGATCTTAGGTGTACTCCTCGTCATTTGATTTTTGTTTTTCTTGACAGGAGTCAAGTCAGACTTTTATATTGCAGGGTCCAGGTTTTCGGAACCTGGACTCAAATTTCCATGAATGATCTCAACGACCTGGTCTAACATCCGGCTAGCCAGTTTGGTTTAGTTTTATTAACGTCGCACTAGAAGCAATAAGAAGGCTGTTGGCAGAATACCCAACGGGACCGAGCTCACCCAAAGAGTTTAAAACTGAAACCGGTTCCCCGGGAGACAATCACCCCCGTACTCAGCATTTATTGACAAAATAACATAAAATTTTACATAATTTTGAAATCAAGGTTAAATAAAGCGTACAATGTATTTACACAGCAGAAAAGGTACACGACTCAAACATAAGAAGAAAAAAAAAAAAAAAAAAAAAAAAACTAACAGTTGGAATTTTTCTACAGAAATAAAATGCATAACAGGTTAAATGGCACAATACAAAAGCGTCCACAACCTCGGGAACAAAAATGAAGTGTTAGGCAAAGATATGGACATATATACAAGGTATATGATTATAGCTACACTATAAGGGAAGATTAAAATATCAAGAAATATAATAAGAGTAAGAATACAGGATTTAAACTTAGAATGCAAATGGGGATTTCCACACATGAACTTTCAGCCAAATAAATTTCACTTCAACAACAGGACATTTTAAATGAGAATTTCTGGTAAAAGGGCAAGAGAAAACGTAGAGGTCAGCATCTCCAACAGAGTCATAGAGACATAAATTTGTATTTTTTTTTCTTAAATTAAAACGATTTAAATAAGAAATGAAGCGAGTAATAAAACCAGAATTCGTATAAAAACTCAGATTTGGTCTTGGAATATAGGACTGAACCCGAAAACCAGTATTACAAAATGACCTCCTGTCCTCCCAGTCAGAAAGAAACTTACTTTTTATAATCAAAACTATATGAGACCGAGGGGTAGGGATGTTTCTCTATTCTCTCACCATAAGTGACAAAGAGCTTTGCTAAGAAACCCGCGATTTCGTTTTAATAATCTCCGACGTGGGTCCGAACCCAATGTAAGTTGTAAAAATCAGGGCTATTGACGATGGACCTCATAAGTTTGAACCTCATTCAAGTGACTAGGACTATCCCTGAGCTGGCACCTCCCTCTCCTAACTTCCATACCACGCCAACGGGAGGACTTTGGGCCCCGACAGATTTAAAGTGCATCAGTCCCGGCTACACGGCTGGTCTTTTGTGGCATCTAGGCTCGAACCCAAGACTCGACGAAAACCACCGTCTGCGATCATGACACTAGGTCCGGCTAGCCAGAGATATTGAAAACTTTAATAGCAACAAATCGGAGTAAACAGTTTTGTTAAACATTAAGACCTCATTTAGCATTTTCTCATTTGACGATGATTCGGTAAAATGTCGTCATTTGTTTTGCTAAGTTTCAGTTTGTGTAGTAACCTCTCTTCAATTCAGCATGGTCTTGGTCCCGTACATGATAAGCAATTTTGCCGGATCAACGTGAACTAATAGTTTTAACGGGAATACCCAAGATAAATCATTCTAGATAAATTTTTAAACTATTAAAGCGCGCATTTAATGTGTTTATGTAATATCGGACAAAATGCCTCTCTTTCTCTCGTCTCGTTCTAGCTTCAAACTTAAATTCAAACTTTGATCACTAATTTAATTGAATATTCTTGCACTGATAGAAAAAAGCCCCCCTTTAAGAAAAATTAAGGCAGCACACAATGATAGTTAATATAATTTGTGATGATCTACTTTTGTCACCTCCTTACGGTTTTTATTAGCATTTGAAGAACGATTGCTGATCATCGAGAATATTTTACGTATAGTTCACATGTTCCTGGTTGAGAAAAAACAAGCGTGATATGCAACCTGCTATAAAACAAGAAACAATGTACTGAAACGTAAACTGACAGTAACTTTAAATACTGGGTGAAAATGAGAGAAGCGCTGCTTCACGACCTGGCGTTCAAGTTCGATAAACACTCTAATCCTCACAAAGATGCCCGAAAGTGAAGATTTGATGGTTCGGCCCTTTCTGTAATCCGGCATCGATCGAGGATTATAGAAAGTGCGAACCGTCAAATGCCGGATTAAAGAAGGCTTACTGCATTTTGCCATTCTCCATATTTCTTATCAGTTTTGATTAAATTGATTTATTATGTGAACCCTCATCCTATCAAAAGACTAAACAAAAAAGAAAAATGAGTAATGTATGTATGCATAGCAACTTGATAATACTTTTGAGCGTGAATTTTATTATTATGTATGATATAAATGCTTATAAGTGTGTGAAGAATTTCGGGACAGCTCGAACCATCATTACAAAAATTAATTTTATATTTCTGTACTTGTTTATATAAGATATCCAACATATATTACATTGTACACAAGTTATGATAATAAGACATTATTTGTTACGTTATTAAAAACAGAAATTCTTATGTTTGATATCACAAGATTTACGATTTCGGATTTTTTTTTGTACGGTAACATTTATATATAAATAAAGACAGGAATTTATGAAAAAGATGTATGTGATAGAAAAATAAAATTTATTATATATCATCGCCTAAATTCGCTACTTCGAAATAAAAAAAAACTTGTTCTTATAAGAACTTATATTAAATATTTATTAGTAATTTTAGTAGTTAAAAATTTGTACTCCATTCTTTGAAATTTTCAATGAACATTGTAACGTCGTGATCCCTGAATGCGTAGAATGAAGTTGTAAACAAGGGATCACACAGCTTAAGAAGCGATAATTCTTTATTTAACAAAGTTAAGATTAACTTATGTTTAATCGTTTCCGCCTGGATTCTTTTTACAACACTGATAACACATCGAATTACATAGCACCGAGGCAAATCGCATATATCTAAACAGCACAAGTCCTAACATATATAGTTGAAAAAAACACCAATATCTCAGTATTCGATGTAGTTCGATTAAGTTCTCAATTCGAAGCGAAGGCAATCACCTAACGCTTTCTCGCTCCTTAGTAGGAAAATCCCTCCTCCTCTTTTTTTTCTTCACCCTTTTTAAGACCTCGGGTAGGTCTGTCCCCCGCTTTCTTTTTGAATTATTTTCCTTTTTTCAAAGAACAACCCAATCAAAGAGAAACTCCGTTTTGTCCCCTGCAACACTATTCGTTCAGGTCGGACAATGTCCGTTTCCCCCCCGTGCAAGTCGGTGTCGGCCGTCACACAGCTAGGCCGTAAATTCCCAATATATCCATGACATGGATCAACCAAACCTCACAAAGAGGATTCAACTTTGCCGCACCTGATTTTGTTCTTTATTGCTTTTAAGCTATATATTTTTAATGAATGGGAAGCTGGGAACAAAACGGGGTTCAAAACAAGTCTGTGTAGGGATTATTTATAGCCTACGCTACAACATCAAACAAAGAATATAAAGAGTAAATAAATAGCTGTTTCAACCTAATATCTAAAAGTTCGCTTTGGGGATCATATATATACATTAAAAAAAATAATTGAATTTTCTTTGTAAAAAACAATTTCAAAACCGAGTAATTTAGTACATCAATCTTATAAGTTTCAAATTAAAGCAGAAGAGAATCAATTAAAAATGATATAAAAAGGAATAAATTCCTAAAAATACACATTGTTTCCGTCGAGTCGCGCGTTCGAGTCCTGATGTCAGCAAAAATCCATCATGTAGCAGGGTTACTGTACGTTAAATCCGTCGATGATCAATATTCTACTGTTAGGATGGTATGGAAGTTTGGATTTTAATTGACTAGTCTTATTAAAAGTAGCACTAGAAGCAGCACGAAGGCTATTGGCGACGGACCTCATAATTTTGAGCCTCGATAAAGTGACGAGGACGACACCTGAGCCGGAAACTCTTTCTTCTAAATTCCACAACCACTCCACGGGATAGCTTTGAGCCCCTACAAATTTAATGTGCATCTGCCCCAACTACATGGTGGGTCTTTAGGGCATCAGGGTTTGAATCCAAGACCCGACGAAATATCTAAAAATGGTTATTGTTAATAACCATTTGGCTACAGCGGAGATTAGGGCACTTGACAGAGATTCAAAATTATGAGGTCCACCACCCAAAGCCCTCTTGTTGCTTCTTAGAGTGGCGTTAATAATTAAAAATCAATTAGTCAAGTCTTAATATATATATATCGAATAATCCCCTTTTTTCTTCCAAGTATCTAAGCGTTCTGTTTGATACAGCACTCTACTTTTTCCTCTGTTGACATTTGCTGAATGAGCCATAAAACCATACACGCTTTAAGGTGTCATGGCTTGGAATTAATAAATGTATAAAATGTTCCTGAATCATTCAGTAAAATAAATTATTTATTGATATTAATAACTGAAATTTCAAAATTTATTTTTTGTTTACTGATAAGGACTACAATATCGCTTACAGAAATTCGAAGAACTTTAATTAACGCAAAATATTTGATGGAACACTCTAGCTTTTCCTCTTATTATAACTTAAATACTAAAAACTTCAATTAAAATATTACTCTATTATTTACATAATAATTTTTTTTAATATTAAATAAATTACAGATATATTTTTAACGTCAATTAAAAGCTGTAGTAAAGGATATATTTTCCCAAAGTTTCATCAAATGTCATTATGAAAAAGTGCAACTTTCCTCGTCATGTTCCTAGCGATTTCTATAGCTACACAAGCTCATTTATGGCACATATGTACGAGTCATCTTTTTCCGTATACCGCAGCTGTCAAATTTAAATGCACCCTAACTTGTATGCAAATGTTACCCAATTCGACATGACGCATGATCGATATATCCTTGCACTTATTCGAAGGTTACTGATTTTCTGAGGGGATGTTACAACATTCACACCTTTTCATTTATAGCTATTGAATTTTAATTTGACATAATTTTATATAGCTATATTAAAATAAATTTAAACTTTAAAATTGTTAAAAATTAACTTGTGAGAGAGAGAGAATAAAAAATTGGGAGTCAAGAGTTCAGAAGGCAGCAAGAGACCTAACTTTATTTGTTAGGTTCAAATTACTGCAGCTGTACTTACCCCTTACATCACAGACAGAAGGAAGACAGTCTGGAATTCAGTCATGTGATCAAATTTAGTGAAACGCTATATGTGGTACCTATGAAAATTATTTATTCCTCCACCGATTGGGAAGTAAAAGAAACGCGACTGTCGGATTAACATCCGGTTATTATTTTTTTGAATAGAAAGAGAACTTGACTAGGCTATTGACTTAGAATTAACGCCTCAATGAAAACTCCGGTTTTAGGTGGGACCAGTCGTTGTTGAAAATAAACGGTAACATGATGCAGAGAAGTAAATTCTATCTACAGTCATTACAATTATGCATATAAAGCGTCAAAATTGTGTCTACATCTGAAGGTCTCTTAAGCTTATATTAAACTTTTATTAAAGAGTTATGTTCTCCATAAAAGCTTCTAATTGGTTAAAGGGTTTACGTCAATGTTCCTGGGGACTGCCCCAACTATATAACTTTTAGGCCGTCGTAGATAAACTTAAGGAATGCCGCTCCTAAAGATTAAAAAAAACTTTGTATTTAAAAAAAAAAAGAATTATAAAAGAACTGTATTAAAATGAAAAAGAACATGTAATTGAGAGAAAGAATTAAGACAACAATATTAATTCAGATTAAAGGAAAGTTTTTTTTTTAATCGAAAAACAAAATTTACATTTTTAACGAGCTAATGAAATAAATTTACAAGCTAGAACTAGTATCTGCAATTTTCAAACGTAATTTAAATATACCTTTAAAACAAATAAAGAAGTGCAATAATTTACAAAGTTAAAACTTAAATTAAAACACCATCTTTCGAAACTTTTTTCTTTTCTTTTAGAAATATCCAGAAGCCTGTCAATTGCTGTGGCATTTGAACAAAATTTTTAAATCCAGTCTGAGGCACATCTCAAGATATAGGAATACCCAGAAACCAGTTCAATTGATGTATTTGATTTTACTACTCACTTATTTTTTAAATTCAAGTATTCTAAATGTTTTTGTTGGTTGTGTTCATTTTTAATATCATTATTACTTTTTGCATTCTAATTCATGTGATTTCACCACTCCTGAATTTTACCACCGTTGGCAGTCGTCTACATTGCTTACCACCTAGGACACTGGTTCTCAACTGGTAGGTCACGATCCTCAAGGGGATGACCTTGAAAATTTTCAAAGTTCGCTGGTTGTCAATTTTAAAAAACAAAATCAAATTTAAAATTTAAAGATAGGTGTTAAATGCTAGTAACATACAGGGCGCTTCGATACTCGTGGACAAAAATTTAAAGGGTGATAGAAAATATATGAACAAGAAATTTTGACCATACAATGCACAGGCGGAAAACAAACAGCGAAACGCTAAACGGCGCTGTAATGGAAAGCATAAAGCGTGAGTTTTCTTACACATCGTCATTTCTACCATGGATCTCAGGAGGCATAGCTATGTACAGTAATCAGGGAAAGCCGTTCGTGCATTTTTTATATTGTCTTGAGAACGGGAATGTTCTGCAAACCGAAAGACTGTACAAACAGCGTTTATCGAAAAGACACGTGCCATGCCAAAAAATGTTCGAACGATTGAATCGGTGCTTGTGTGAAACGGGATCCTTTGTCACCGGCATGCATAATACTAGGTGTGACAGGAGTGTGCGGTCACCTCAAGTTGAAGAGGACATTCTGCAAGGAGTAGAAGATCGTCCGGATATTAGCACGCGAGAGATTTCCCATGCCTTAAATGTTCCTCACTCGATTGTTTGGTGAGTACTACGGGACGAAGGATTACACCCCTACCATGAACAGAGATTTCAAGCCTTTGATACCTGCAGTTTATGCGCCACGCGTCCTATTTGCACGTTGGCTTTTGCGACTGCTATCAACGCAGCCTAATTTTAGTGCACATGTATTATTCAAGGATGAATGCACCTCTCTACGATTAGAATGCAGAACATACCTCCCTTTTCACAAGGGGTATTGGCAGAGTTACTTCAACCTGTTGCAGCCAACATACAAGAACTTTTGCGGTTGGAGCACGACAGAGCAACACACCATTTAAGCTTAAATGTGCGGAGTGCTTTAGACGCTCAATTTTCAGGGAGATGGATTGGTTGGGATGGGCCCACACTTAAGCTCACCCGATCTCTCCAATCTGGATTTTTTCCTGTGAGATCATTTGAAAAGTTTCGTCTACGAAAGTCTCGTCGATTCCGACGGGGACCTAGTTGCCAGGATTTCTTTTCAATATGTAAGTAATTTATGATGGAACAAGGGATACTGTTCATCATATCAAATGACCGGGCGTTGGTGTTTTTTGGAACAGGGTCTTAGCTATCACAAACCCAACTGGAAATCTCGGGATCAAAGGTGATAAGTTGGGTGAACACTATTTTATATAATCTCGATCGAGTGGCTTTTGTGAGCAAACTCCTATGTGTTTTGGAAAAGTTTTTTATAATTCATACATTCCACTTATTATTTATCCAACTGAGCTCCGAAACAGGTACCTATAGAAATAATTAAGACTAGCTCCAAACTATACTATGAAAGTGAAGGTTAAAGCATGAAACTTTATTTATATTTAAAAGTATATCAGATTTCATCGATTTAATGATTGCAGTCTTGGGTAAATTTTCGTACTGACGAGAGATCTGAACAGTTACATAGATTGAAACGGTAGCGAACCACTTTGAGAGATACAGTTTCTAAGTTGTTAAAAAAGATTTGCGGAAAATTAAGTAACGAAAAACATGAATGAAAATTTTACATAAATTGTAAGAATTAACATTAGAAAAGTAAAACATTTTTTATAAATTGTATTAACTGTTCATTCATTGATTGAAGTACAGTCTTTAGAAGTGGATGTGTAGCGTTGGGCGCACTACTGTAACGAACGATTATTTCTATTCGACTCTCGTGTCATAGTTCAATTAAGCGTAACTAACTCAAAAAGTCAATAATATCTCCAAAGACACACAAATCCAATCCAACTTAACTATTTATTTATCAATTACTATAACATTACTTGCTATGGCTCTCTTTGGACTGTTTGGTTAGCCAACCAATTTAAATACCACTGAAATTGTATATTCTTGCAAACCCCCTCCAATTGGGGTTGTTTTCTGTTACTAGTCCTCTGAGACAGCGATAACCGATTATTAACTCTTGATATTATCGACCTCTTGTTAGAACTATATTCTCTCTTTCCTCAAAATTTCCCTTTACTTATATATCCCCATAACTGAATCACTTCACTTTATTTTCACCTGCATCTAATTAACATAATCACGTTTTATTTCAGTTGAGAAGAAATTGTTATTTCATGCAATAAATCTCAATTGAAGTCCCCAAGGTTAGTGAAGAGAAAATCGTGAATAGCCCAAATTCACAGATGCAGTAGCTGCAAAGGAATATCGAGCAAAATGTGTGTGTTCTTGAGAGATAAAATGAATTAATCTAGTGTTAGGAGGTAGGTAACATTACACTAGAAGGAGTATGAAGACTTTTGGAGCGGGACCTAATAATTTTAAATGGCCAATTTTTTTCAGTAAGAAACTAAGCTGTTTCGTAATGATTTTTTTAAAAAAAATCTCTCCTATAATCGTATTGAACTACGTATATCATTAAAATTCTCTCTCTCTCTCTCTCTACGTGTCCATTTTTACAAATCAAATATTTTTAAACAATTATTAGTTTAACATCAATAAGAAAACTTGTTCTGATAAATTAATGCTTAAATATATTTGATAGTAGAAAAACATTTTTGATGGAATATCAAATTTTTATTTTTAATCTATGTTATAAATTATAAGTGATAAAGTGTTATTCTTATAACGCGCTATGTTAATTACTAATGCAACTGTTTATGGACTAGTTTTAAGCTTTGGAGAGTTATTCATTATTGATGTTGTATCATTACATTGACTTTAATTAATAACTAATCTAGATTATCTACTCTTTGAAAACCAATACGTGAAAAAGCAGACGTAAAGACGCAGAAGATTTTCTCCTATGAACGGCCAGACAGAGAAAAAAGAACTGTATAATCATTACAATACGAAAAACTGTTAAAGCTGTTGGAATTGTGAAATTGATGCTAGGTATCGGCAATTATATGTCCCCGTCGACAATTGTACTATGTCCTTGTCAGCAGCTGTTCTATGTCCTTGTCGGTAGTTGTTCTATGCCTTTGTCGGCAATTATTTTATGTTCTTGTTGGTTATTATTCTATGCCCCTGTCGGAGATTGTTCTATCCCTTTGTTGGTAATTATTCTATGCTTGAGTTCGTTATTATAATATTGTCCACTTATATTTGTGATGTTCAATAAAATTTGTATATGCTGTCCATTCTATCAATTTTTTGTAACTCTAAAAAAGTTTTTCTACAACATGTGTCAATTAATTATAATAAAGTCGGATTATACCAATTTGATAATGTTTAAAATTTGACAGAAGACGATTTTCTTAAACGCTGTAAATATTTAAGTTACATCCTCGAAACACAACATTGATTGGATTCCTTTTA
>BMAW01129760.1:12223-37468 GCA_019974015.1 Nephila pilipes | reverse complement strand
TTTTTTTTTTTTTTTGTTGAATGTTAAGTCCGCTTCGCGGACCAATTTAGCAACATTTGGCAAAATACCGCCAAATAATTCCTGTCTCCAAGAGTGGTTTGACTAAACTGTATTCCAACCATTTAATTTACCGAATTAATTAATTTGAGTTAGTTTTAACGTTGTTATGTATTTCACTTGGTGTGTGTCTGTATGTATGTGTATCAGTGTGTCATCAACTTGTCTATTGTTAATTTAACCAACTTCCCATCAAGCTAGAGCTCTGAAATTTTGGGAACCGTTCTTATTTGTCTGACAATGCAATATTTAGATATTTGCGACCAGTTTTAACTAATATTTTTATAATTTTTTTAATAAACTTTGCCACCATATAAAAACGTTGTTTTTAAAAACGTTGGTTTTTATTTCGAATTATTATTTGTGACATACACAAAATAATTAGAAAAGAGAAATAAAATTATTCATAATAAAATATAAATAAAAGATATATTATAAATAACATTTATTTGGATCAATGAGAAGGATGAAATTGCTTGTGCTGAGATGACAGATCGTCATAATTTGATTCCCTAGTAGTTAATTTTAATCTCAGATGTGGTTCCAAGTCCAATAGTCTGTTCCTTTTTTTCGAATTAATGTCTACAAATGCTGAAAAAGCAACTTCACATAAATATGAAGTTGGAAGAGGCAAGATGTATTTCAGATCTTTTTCTGTTAAAACCAGATACACATGTTGCATTTGTAACCAGAATGATGCTAAAGTACTCTCCTTATGTTTATTTTTATTGGACTAAATTCACAGAATCCCGTGATATATATATCATAAACAAACCGGCGTGGTCTGTGTTTACATTGAATTTCCCTATATGCTAGTTGTATATATATCCATTTTATTTCAATTAATATGTTTTATATTATAATATTTCCTACTTTATTCAATTATTTATATTTGGCAGGAAGTAATATGAGTATATTTTTATGTATCTATAGTATTATTCTCATTTAATTCTGTAGTTAAAATATTTTTCGATAAGCTAAGCCTATTTAAGCTTGCTTCTGGATTTTCTTTGTAGATTTATGATGTGAGCTTTAAATTATTTTCTGCTTTAAAAAGATACATTTTTGCACTGTTAAGGCTCCCGTCTACCCGCCATTTTAATTTCATCAGCTTAATGTTAATCCTATGGAATTTTGACTTGAATTTTCACATCTTTATTATTTGATCTATTTGAATGCAATAAAGTGCATCTGAAAGAGCAAAAAATAATGAATGCTTCTGTGGAATTACTTTTTTCCTCCAATTCTTAAAAATATTTGAAAATATTCTTCAAAGACCAGAAAACTCAAAAACGAATATTTAAAATAAGAATAAAAATATGTTTAGGAATCTTAGGGGAAAAGTAATTCCACAGAAGCATTTATTATTTTTTGCTCTTTCAAATGCACTTCATTGCATTCAAATAGATCAAATAATAAAGGTGTGAGAATTAAAGTCAAAATTCCATAGGATTAACATTGCGTCCACGAAATCAAAATGGTGGGTAGACGGGAGCCTTAAAGGCCATTGAGTTATTTTTACCTTTTTATTTTGACTAAGCTTATTTTGTTTTTCAAATTATTTCATTTATAAATATTGTTATGTATCAACAGATCATCGGTTGATTCTAACATGTTAAAAATAAAGGCTCTGATATCTTTTTCTAGTGTTGTTATTATTCTAAACCGTCTTAAAAATAAATGTGAATTGTTAAAGTGTAATTCAATTCTTTCTGAATTATAGTATCTCTCATTTAATGAAGACCTTTAATGGTACTTTTCCATTTCGCCGGCGCAAGCGATAATATCGCCAAAAATGATACAACCAACGCCAAACAGAATAAGTGTATCCTATGTGTTGTCACCAATAAAGTCTGCTTGGCGAGATTTGCGCCTGCGAAATGGAAAAGTTCCCTTTTATCAGGAAAATCGCAGTTAAATTAAGATTTTTCATAATTATAATAAAATGTCTATATATATAAACAAAATAAATTTACAGCCATTATTTCAGATTGTTGATAGAAGAATGATTCCATACATTTATACTATAGCAATACAAAATTTCGATTTTGGCATTTATTTAGGGTGAAAAATACATAAAACAAAATTTTATGATAATTTCTCAATCAATTAAAAAGTAGTATATCTAAAAAATGCAAGTTACTTAAGCTTATGAAGTATAACACATTTCACAAACGCAGAGCAAAGCCAATGATTACAAGACTTGTTTACATCTACGGGTATCACGTGTTCGAGATATCATGTGATCGTGACGTCACATGAATTTAGTCCATTGCTCTTCTTCCGAGTGCGACAAATCTTCTGGCATGGATGTTATGTTAATGTTAAATGGATACCTTATCCATTTAATATTTTTGTTTAAATCAGGGATATAGTTTTTCAAGCACACTTGCAAACTCTCCAAATGCTGTGTTATGCATTTCAGAATATCAGCATCAATTTTAATAGTCGAAATTGTCATAAACTTATGAAGAGAGAGAAACGAGTCTATTTCTCCATTACCAATTCTCTTTTGCCATATATTTAGTTTTGCGATGGCAGCTTTCAGTTTATTTTGAACGTGAAACAATGAAATTTCTTTGCCTTGTGTCCAGGCTAGCGAAATTTTGGACTTTATACATAAAACAAAAATTAAGAAGGCTCCGGGATTGGATTTAATTTCAAACCGCATCCTTAAAAACCTCCCTCTTAAATTTATTTTCCTGTTTACGCTGCTCTTTAACTTTTTAATGGAGAACTGCTACTTTTCTAAGGCTTGGAAGATCGCCGTGGTGGTATCCATTCTCAAGTCTGATTCTGATGATACGAAACCTCAAAATTATCGCCCCATATCGTTACTCAGTTCGCTGAGCAAAGCATATGAATGTGTTATTTTGAATCGTCTGGACCAGTTCTGCAATTCCAGGAATATTGTTATTCCGGAGCAGCATGGTTTTGTTTCCAAGTGCTCTACAGTAACGCAGTTACTTAGAATTACTGAGACGGTCCAGCAAGGCTTTTCCAATAACAAGGCCACGGGTATGCTTTTTATCGATATTGCCAAAGCTTTTGATAAAATTTGGCACGATGGGCTTATTTCCAAGATGATGCGACTTGGAATTTCGAACCAACTTATCAAAATTATTCATTCGTTCCTGGACTCTCGTAGTTTTCGGGTTCGAGTCGAAAATGCAGTCTCCTTCCCCCGTCCAAGCCTTAGTGGAGTCCCCCAGGGATCGATTTTAAGTTCAAGAATTTTTTCTTTGTACGTAAATGACATCCCGAAGGCTTCCAACATTCATTTAGCAATGTATGCTGATGACACTGCTATTATGTCCCAAGACATCTGCAATCGGAAAATTATTGCAAGATTGCAGAGATACATTTCTCGTTTACAGCTCTGGCTCACTGACTGGAAAATTAAAGTTAATGCATCCAAAAGCGCTTGCCTCCTCTTTACGAAACAACGGTGTATTGGCAATTTGCCAGCAGCCACCATTTTTGACCAACCCGTCCCCTGGGTCACTGAATATAAGTACCTAGGGTTAATTCTAGACGCTAAATTAACTTTTGACCACCACATCCGAAAAGCACATCAAAAGGCTATCGGAATGAGCAGATTGCTCACTCGCTTGATTTCTAATAAGAGCAAGCTGGCGATCAGGCACAAAATTTTGCTCTACAAGTCGATCTTAAGACCGATCATGTTGTATGCGTCGCCTATTTGGGCGTCTGCGGCAACCACCCATCTGAAACGACTGCACTTCTTTCAAAATATCCACCTGAGGAAAATGATTAATGCTCCCTGGTTTGTCCGGAACGAAGTCCTGCATAAAGATCTAAATATTGAACCAATTCTAGAGTTCATTAAAAAACAATCCTTTAATTTCTTTAATAGGATCCCTCAAATACCTAATGCACTACTTCAACAACTCCCCGCGTATGATGCGTCAATCGCATCATCGCAAAAAAGACCAAGAGCCGCTCTCGGACATTCTTATATTCATTTCCCAGTCTTAAAAAGACTGAGAGCGCATTGAAGCAATTCATTAGTGATATCCTGCTTAATTTTTAAATTCAGGACTTCACATCGATAAGTGGCAATGTCCCATGGTCAAAATCGACCTCGTGTAACACTGTCGATCACTTTCAAAATTTTTAAAATTTCGAAATCTTAGTGATTTAAGCGCTTAAAAGTTTGTTTACACTTTATTTTCCATTTTCTTAAGTTAGAACCAATTTTAACCACCAGGCGTCGCTAGTGGCGCATAGCTCAATTCATGTTAATTCTTTTTTTTTTTTTTCAAACTCAATCTCCTCGCGTTTAAATTTTCCCTCAAACTTTTAAATTGCATTTTTCTTTAAATTGGTTTCGGTACGTTTAAGTCGTTTTCGCCTTTGAACTGAAGTCCCACCCCCTAACTCTCTCTCCGCCCATTGCTATATATGCTTCTTAGCTTACTGGCTACAGCGTTCAATGGTAATGAGCTTTCGTAACTTTACTTTCCAACTTTGTTTCGGCAGTTCCACACTCTGCCGAACGCCCAGGCGCTTGTTGCCTTGATCACAATTATTATAGTTGATTACAATTAAGCTAAAATTTTATTAAATGATGCACTTTAACTTTTTAATAGTAATTCTGATGAGAGGGTATGTTTTTAATTTTAAAACAAGTACCTCGTAATTTTAGTCGTTACCGTTATCGTTCTTTGCCTTGTAACGATAAGTTGAAACGATTTAAAACAGAGAATATATCTGCTAAATATAATAGTTTACAAAGCCATTTCCAGTCATGTAAACTATTCCTCAACTCAAATCTGTCATTAAGAAAACATTGAAATTCGTTGTGAATAGTAATCCAACAAGGAAAAGCGGGATAGCGATTATTTTCTTTTGCTTTTATTTCCTATGCGCTAATTATATATATAAACAAACAATTATACTATTTACAAATTATACAAGTGCTTCCAAACTACCCATATTTTAACCCGCTTTAGCGTTCAGAAGAAATAGTATCAAAACAAACATTAACCCAGCTTATGCGGTCAAGATCCAAATGTACTCTATAAATGTTACCCATGGACCCGTGCGCTCTCACTTACACGAGACAAGGCGCCTCCTGGCGGTATCCAAATAAATTATTTCCAACAAAGTTCCTGTCTAAGTTCTAACAATTGATTTAGAATTTTTCTTGGAGATAGCCAACGAACATCGGTATGAAAAAGAAGCTGGGTATGACTACTTTCCATTTCTTCACATATTTGCGAAACAAGTCGTGCATTCAAAGGACGTTTTTTAATGTAGTTAACGATTTTTACGCTTTCATCCAGAACTTTCTGTAGATCAGCTGGCATCTTACGTGTTGTCAAATCCTCTCTGTGTATGTTACAATGTGTGGATATGACATTTGGGGCAATATTTTGAATTCTTGCAACGAGTCCTCTACTAATTCTTAACCTACTTTTTGCTCTATCTGTGCTGATTCCAACACGTGGCTGCGGTAACCTAATGGTTATGATTTCGGATTCGTGGCCGGTGGTTTTCGTTCAGTCGCGGGTTCGATCCTTGGCTGGTAAAGACCCGCCGTGTAATCGGAGCTGAGGCACTTTAAAAACCCAAAGTCCTCCCATTGGCGTGGCGTGGAAACTCGGAAAAGGGGGTAGCTCAGGTGTCATCCTCATCTTTTGACCAAGGTTCAAAATTACGAGGTCCATCGCCAATAGCCCCCGTGTTGCTTCTAGTGTGACGTTAATAAAAACTAAACAAAAAAAAAAAGCTTAATCCAACACATCTATTCTAATCAATTTCGTTCTCTTGCATAAATTTATTCATAACATTAAAGATATCTTCTTCTGTTGTTGTACCTAATTAATGCTGGCAAAATAAAAAGTCGTCATGAATGTCTAGATTTTTTTTTCGTATCTAACAAACGACATAAGATTTTCAAAATTCGCAATATCAGTGGACTCATCGACTTGCAATGCATAATAATGACTTTCAGAAATATCAGATAATAACATCTGTTTTACGTTATTAGACATATCAATGATTCGTTGATGAACTTAATTATTATTTGAAAGAGAAACGCGCCCAAAAGTTTGTTTCACTCTATCTCCTATCAATACTTTTGCCATTATCTTGGCTACAGGCTTAATTAAAATTTCGCCAATGGTTTCTGCTGCACTACATTTCGCATTTAAAAGCGACACACGATACGAAGTTCTAGTATTTTTTGATTATCAGTTCCTGTCAAAACCCGCATTACTTTTCGAGACTGATTTAAATCCTTCAATTTATTTTCAAAAAAAAAAAAAATCTATGGGTTTATCTTTGTACTGATTATGGTTTGTTTCAAAATGGCACTTTAAGTTGGATGATTTCATACTTTCGTTTGTTAGCTTTTTAAAACAAATGATGCAAAGAGGAATAGGCTCCTTTTCATCTCCAGTCCATTAGAATCCAAATTTAAGATATTCTTTGTCGTTCTTGCGAGTTTTCCTTACTTTTTTCGTAACTGGTTCTTTCAGAATTGAAGTTGATTCGTCGTTAATTTCATTATTTCCTATCAGTTGACTGCTACTATAATCATTACTTGCTTTTTGTGTAATTGTTCTAGATTTCAACCATAATCTACGTTTTAGGGATAAGAATTATATTTTATAAAAATAATCACATAATAAAAATAAGCACATAACAGACATTTCCAATAAGAAAAATCGCACAAAAGCTAAAGATACACAGGCGCCTGGAGAACCCACTAACTATTAACGAAGTAAGTTGTCTCTGTAACGAAGTGTGGCATATTCCTGCAGGGTCACACCGGACTATCTCACGCCTCACAAGACTGTCTTGACTTGACTCATGAGAACGTAGAATTAGGGTCAGCTAAGCATGGCGCAATGTATATCCCCACCCACCCACCTATATATAGTGAAATCGCACACCTCATAGTCGACCAATCACAGCGCGCGCTCTCACTGCGACCAAACTGAACATGCAAGCAGGAACTCAATAGATAACTGCTGCAATATCTTAAACTTTAATTTAATTTAATAACTTCATTTTACTACTGATATTTAAATAATCTAACCTCCACTAGTTATTTTAACTAGTGAAATCACTGTATAATTTTAATTTACTCAGTTTAAATTCTTAACTTAAATGTAATTTTCAAAAGCTATTGCTCTGTAATCGTATATAATTTTTATATTTTAATCTTAACTTCTGGGCAAGTGTAAAACCATAGTTCAGTCTCACCTCAAATTAATAGCAATTTCACAGGGAATTAAAGCCTGAGAGGGTTATGTACCCCAATAATAATCAATCGGTTTGGTTGGGTATCCCCACCCAACTCTTCCCGTACCCCTGACGGTATGCATACAACACTTTGGGAAACACTGATGTATAGAATTACGTACAAAAATAAATTTAGAATAGTCTGCCTTTCTAATAACTTTCAATAGATGTCATGTGACTGAGAAACATTTTCATCATTAGTTGGATTTAAGCTAAATGTGAATTTTATTTTCAATGTACCGAAAACGAATAAATCGGTTATTTCTTTCTAACTATGTATTATGAGGACATAGTTACAGATAAGGAAGAAAAAAAACTTGATTTAATTTTATTTTATGAGTTAAAGGTGAGGCAAGTGCTACTGATAAATTAGCTGGCTCGGATTTATGCAAAAGTAAAACTAGGAGTAGGTATTCGGACTAATTCTATAATATAGTTTACTCAGCTGCCGTAACATCTGGCGCCTGTTAGCGAGAGAGAATGGTGGTGGCACTTCCTCGAGGAAGGGTTGCCATGATAATGCAACGAGAGGAAAAAATACTCAAGAGAAAGAGGTAAAAGCGAAAACGAGCTCCGAGATTTTGTTACCAAACTGTAAATAAATCATTTTATTGTTATTAAAGAACATGTCTTTATTGTGCCTAGCATGAAAAAGTTATCACAGCTGCAATAAATACGTTTGTTGTTTTTAGGCTTCACGATTAGGCTCTTAGGTTTTTAGACTTTTAGGTTTATTATTTTAGGCTTCTTAGAATTCAAACATGCTACACAAAATATGATTTTGTCTAAAAAACTTGGAAAACAGTTGACTAATTTTAACAGATATATTAAGATGAAAAAACTGTTCCAGTGACAATACAGAATTCTTAGATGAGGAAATTGGTTTTTGCTGAAGGTGGAAAAAAAAAAAAACGTTAGAATACCTAAAACTGTATGATACACAGTATTTAATATAAAGAAAGACCAAAAAACGAAAACGAATTGTGCTTCGATGCTTCCTATTTAATTTCTCATCGCCAACAGCATGTAAATGTGTGTGGTAAATCTTGCCTGTCACAAAAATAGTATCGAGAATTATGGATAATAAATTATGGCATAATAAAATTGTAATTGTTTGGTACGGTTTTGGTTTGGCGCGTGCAAAGCGATTCTCGTTCCTTTCCGTTGTCGTGATGGTGTTATATCGCCAATAAGTTGCAGAGAAATTGTGGGTGCTCATATAAATAACTTATCCCATTAAGAATAATAAATGAATAAAGAAAGAAAGAATAAATGAATCAGTATCTCAGTTAAGGCGTTTCGTAGACAAAATCATACATAATTTAAAATCCTTAAAAGTACAAAATAAGAAATAAATGATTATCTGATACTTTATTATTAAAAATTTGGTTGAAAAAACTGGATAGAGAATCAAAGAAGCAGTTCAAATTAACTATTAAAATAAACGATGTCTCTCCCTTCGATAATTTTTCCCTCTCGTATTCTCGAAGGTTTAAATAAGAATAGCAACTCTTCAAACAAGGCAATTTCGCATGCTAAGTCCTCATTTCAAACAAATAATTTCAGTCGTTCAAGAACCTTTTTTTATAAATTCTAAGTATACATTTTCAATTCGTAATCCAATTCATCACTGTCCAAATTTGAGGGGAAAAAATGTCTCGGGGAGATTTCAATTTGCAAAAATGCGCAAAATGTGTTTGAAATGTTTAATGCATTTTCCAGTGATATACTAAATATTGTTCAATATGTGGTAAGATGACTCATCGTTATCTACTTTATAAAGATTCCGTTGAGAGTGCGGCAAGGTTATCGAATAAAGATTCCAGATTATCTTAGGTTAGCAGGTTAGAAGTCACGACTGAAAAGAAAGTTCGGTCCTCTCCTCCTCTTCCAAAATTGTTTGCAGGGTGACATAATAAGATCGCACTGATAAATATTGCAGAAGTATATTCACGAGATGTTCAAAGTAAAAATCAACAAATGCGGGCCATTTTGGATAGCGGGCCAAGCTTTATAACTACAGATGCGGCAAATGCACTAGAACTAAAAAAAAGGAAATAGTTATTATTCCTATCAGTGGGTTAAATGATTGTTCGCTTAACATTAAATCACAAATTGCCTTTCAACTGTCAAATAATGGTAACGATTTCAACTGCGACATTGAACTACTTTCTATGCCTAAAATTACGGACTTTATGTCTCTTATAAGTTTAAATGTTTCTTCGTTGAGAATTTCAAAGGAAATAAATCTTGCAGACCCTGCATTCTGCAAAACAAAAATGATCGATATCCTTTTAGGAGCGGAATTATTTTTCCAATTGTTAGTGATAGATAGGTTACGATCAGAAGATAACTGAATTAATATTACAAAATACTTAATTTGGCTACTTGGTTTCCAGAAGTCTTTCCATTTTGTCCAAAATCTAATACTTCATCCAAACTGTGACTTTACGACATTTTGTCAAAATAAAACAAAGGTCGAATTCTTAGTTTAATTTTTTGTAAGTCTTTGGAGTGACCCATGGACATTTATTTAAAAATTAATTGAATAAAAGCTGCAATTACTCTTCAGTAGTTAAGCAGAATTAGCATTCCTATTGACCCCATGCCATCCTATATAAAGAACTTCATCATAATTTTACACCAGTCTTACACATGTTCCTCATATATATAAAAAATGCAATTAGAACTTGTGTATTTCATGAAATTTGGTTTATTAAACCCTATCTTTATAAGACCGATGACCTGGTCCCAGTTAAAAAAGACTTTGCTTTGTTCATAAAATTTCGTTGCTGTAATTTCATGTAGAGAAAACATCACTAATCCATTGAGACTCTTTGTGAGTATAGTGTTAAGCGATTTGTATAGTTTTTAAGGCTGGATCCTATTTTAGCATACTACTTGGCGACGATAATTTTTGCTGGCTATAAAAAGTAAAACTGGCAAACACTTTTCTGGCAAACCTACTATAATTGCGATTACAGGTTCTAAATAGTCGACTGGACAATTGCTTTTTTGACAAACGTGGTCTGTAGTCAAGCTTCCATTACAAAATTATCCTGCTTAGCTTCATCGCTAATCTAACCACACGGAAAGTTTGAATGGTATTGCAGAAAGGTAGAAAAATCAGCACAAAAGTAACAAAGAAATTATTTCTGGTTTGAAATGAGTATCGCGAGTTATTACACATCAAACCACAATGGTGTAATTTAAGTTCCATCATTATCTAGCCGAAGAGCCATGTGAGCGTCACAGTTAAATATCAGTGACATTTTCCCTTTCTTTTTTTAGTGGCTTTCAGTCTTTTTTATTGAATTCATACGTTTTTTTAATGACTGTAATGCTTAGGAAATTATTATTCCGACGTCATCTTTTTTCGTATTGAAACGACTTCGAGTTTGTAAATTGCACGTTTTTTAGTAGTTTTATAGTGTATTATGCTATTTACTTGCTTTCTTCAAAACACAGGCTTTTCTGTTTTTTTGTCTTTTGAACAAAACATCATTTTTTTTTTGTCATAACGGCTTCGAGTTTAAAAATTGAGCTTTTGGTGCCATTTTGGCGTAATTTTTAAAATCACGCCAAGCTGTATGCTAAAATAGGACTTCAGCTATTTTAAATGACGATAACAGTATATCAAATAATGGGGTAACTTATTTTTTTATGTCAAAAATCGGTTCTTTCTCGAACTGCTGTACCACAACCTCAAACTTCTTTACGAATCATTTTCTCTATTTATACATTTTAAGATATTTATTGGTAATAACTTGGCGGGGTCATTTGAGTTTCTGTTAACGATAAACCTCCGAGTAAGATGAACTCATTATCGATCTTTGCAAGTTATTTATGTATAACCAAGCTCCGTAAATTTAAACTGACTGATTGCAATTCGGTAAACTGCATCGATTTTCAATGTAAGAGGTCATCGAGAATTTCCTCTTTATTAGTTATTGGATTCAACGGGTCATTAATTTTGAAATTTACTGCAACACATGTGATATAAGCTCCTTCAACTGACTTATGGGTTCTTAAGCAAATTGCTGCTATTTTTACCGTGCGGAACAGATTATTATATCTATATTTTCTCTCAATTTGAGAGCAATAAAAGCTGAAATTTCAACCATTTTTAAGTTTCTATTTTGACATTTTGATCATGTATATATATTTTATCTTTCAAATTGTTGTAATTTGTTTTATCAATTCCACTTCTTTCAACAAGCCCACTTTCATTTCCGGAATTGGTTTATGCAATTATACAAAGAACTGAAGTGAACTAGGTTTTTTTAAAATCAAAAATGTTTCATTTGGAATCAGTCGAAGGGTAAGCTTTTAACTATACTATTTTCTTTACCACAAAGGAAATTTACATAGAAATAACTTAGGGAATAGCGATGTAGGCTTAAAGTAATATGTTGTTTTGTGAATTACGAAGCTTGATTCAAAAATAGTGCCTTATTGACCGTGATTGTTTTATATGCCACCCGATATTGACATTTCTTTTTATACATGAAAACTACAAGTAACCGGAAACTATGCACTTGAAACTATGTAAAATATTATTCCCATTTCACCCTTATTCTCCTTCGTTTCCATGCATTTATGCCAACGCTTGAATAATTACGCAAACGCATCAGAGAAGAATTTCTGTAATTTTTATCGATTGACTGATTGTTTTTTAATTTTGCACTTAGAATGAACATAAGAGCTATTGTCGTATTTTAAAGATTTCGGTCAAATGACGAGGACGATACTTATACTGGCATCTTCCCTCCAAACTTTCACACCATGCTAGCGAGTAGGACTTAGAACTTCGACAAATTCAACGTGCATCAGTCCCAATACGTGACGAGTCTTTAGGGGCATCAGGACTTGAACCCACGACTCATTGAAATCAGCGCCCATCGTCAATTCTCAAACATGACCACTAGGCTATCACGGCCTTTTAATTATTGTCGAAACCAAGCCTCAATGACAGCTGTCTCTTATATGTCCCTTGATTGCTTTTTATTTTTTTTGTAGAGGTAAAAGTTACAAGGTGCCATGTCGGATGCAATGACGTCTCGTTGCTTCGACTTTCATTGTGGTGGGTTCCAGAGGTTGCCATTTCCTTCAGTCTTAGCCCACCAACGACACCTGGGAACAAAGAAAACAAACGTATTACACGAGAGACACATATAGTTTTCAGGTACAACAAAAATTTTGAAAGTAGATAACAAATAAAAAAAAATGTTAAGACTTTGAAAATATTGCTTTTCAATCAAGCTTCGCATTTAGTTGAAATGTGCGTATCTTCTTTGCTTTCTACTTTAAACTTTTCTTAAACTTAAGACGAGACTTACTTTTGTTTTCCTTCTTTAGATGAGAGTAAGCTAAATCATTCAGTCAGAAAGAATGTTTATAGTTCTTATTTCGTTTTGTGTGAGGAGTCTGCCTCGAAATGAAAAACTATCAATAAAATGCAGAACTTCGAAATTGAAAAGCTTTCAATAAATCAAAATTTTGCACAGAAATTATTATTCAATAATATCAGAGAGACAATAAATATTCCATGAAAAGAGGTAACTATACACATATAGATCACAAATGAAAAAAAAACGATAAAATTCCAATCTTCCTTTTCAATTTTACAACTAAATCAGTTATAAAAACTGAAGAATTCTGTAAAGTCTTTTATAAATTTCATAGAATCTAGACAAAAGTCGTGCCATGTTAATGGTTGAGAGAGAACTGAATCATAATATTAAAGGACTGCATTCAAATAGATCAAATAATAAAGATGTGAGAATTAAAGTCGAAATTCCATAGGATTAACATTACGTCTACGAAATTAAAATGGTGGGTAGACGGGAGTCTTAAGTACCATGGTTTATTAATTTCTAATCTAAAGGCATTTTTTTTATATGAAAACCAATTTTTATTTACAAAATTGAGTTGAAAATGCTCTAAATAGCATATATTTCAAATTTTATTCGAATTACAACGTACATTCCAATTATTTACGATAACCTTTTTGTGTGGATCACATATTAAAACAATATTACAAGGGATTTATATTTTCTAATAAAATGAAAGTTTCTTCTAATAATTTTGAACTTAAAATTTTTATTAGATCTATTTATTTTTTATATTACAATAAAGATATTTTTAAATAAAATTTAATAATTCAAAAATAAAACTAGTTGTTTAAAATAGTCATTTCTGTATTCGCACGCATACTGATAAAAAAAATTGACTAATAATTTTTTTTTAAATAATATAAGACCACTTAAAGTTGTCTAACTTTATTTTTTGAATATTTCCCCCTCCCCCCCAAAAAAAACACGCTCAAAAATTTGGAATTAGGGATTTGAAATTTAGGTTATTTTTATATCAGGAAGATAAAAACAAACAAATAACGGTATTCTTAATGATAATAATATTTTTGGAAGATTATCAACTATGTGTTAATTAAATTAATTTATCTTCTAACATAAGAATATATAATCTCGTAATAAAAAATATCGTAAACATTCAAAATACACAAATGCAAATCTATGCCATTAAAATGTAAAAAAGATCTTTTAAGAGAGAATAAACTCTAACAGAGAGAGAAACACCACACACACAAATATGCATTGTATCGCAGCAAAAAATTAAATTCCCCTTTGATTCTGCTTAGTAGTCGCATCGAATACTAAACAGACTTCTAAACCATCTAGTTAATGGCATAATTAATTCTAACTATCTAATTTACATGCAAAATATTCCACCACACTATTACTTTTGTGGAATACATTCTACTACCCAATTATTTTTGAGTTATGACTAAACTCTACTGTTATTTCCGTCATGTATTCTTCTCTTCCATATTACTTAAAGACTAGTTTCAAACAAAGAAAAAAAACTGTTCAAAAACATTTAAAATGCTTGTCCCCCCCAATAAATATTGTTTTGAAAATAAAATTTTCATTTTGTGCTAAACTTTAATGTGGTTCCTTGGGAATATCTGTGATAATTTTTGAATGCTACCATTTGAAAATTTGAAATAATGTGACATAGTATTTATAACTAGATTATATATCATTGCTGTGTGGGATTTAAGAATCTTCAAAGAAAGTAGTTCTAAATATTTTGTGAAATTTAGAATTTTTATAGATAATTTCGCAACTTACTTCAATGCTTTTATAAATTTCTAGGGATACGTATGTAAATATAAATAACACGATAATTTTATGCATGATACGAAGGTGAATCAAATATAAATGAGAATTTTTTTAATAGGGTTAGGAAGATTATTTTAATATTTTGCCATAACAATCGCGTTTAATTAATTACAGGCTAAATTATCGTCTGATATCGTTTAATAATATGTTCATGTATTCCCTGAAACATCGAAGTCCAAAGTGAAATGGCGCACAAAAAGAAAAACTGACATCTAAAAGTAAACATTCGGTAATCAGCTGCAAAAGTACCAGTTTTTTTTTCAAGGTCCGATCGGTTGCGAAATAATTTCCGTGAAAATCCTATGACACTGTGCGCAGTCTCTAGTATCGTATCCGGTTGGAGTTGTCAGTTCTGAGTGCACAGTGGGTACGTAACCATGTTTCGACAATCGAGACTACCACCATGTGTGAAGTGCATATGTTCATTTGATTTCTGCATGCTGAGGAATGCAATGCAGCCGAAATTCATTGACGAATGAGTAATGTGTATGGAAAAATCTTCGTGAATGATAATGCGTCACCGCACACTGCAACTACAACAAAGACGCTCTTACAGCCTTTTAAATGGGACGTGTTTGATCACCCACCATACAGTCCAGACTTGTTTCCTCCGATTTCCACCCTTTTGCTCACTTGAAACGTCGGCTAAGGAGGCAGAAATTTGACTCGTCTTATAAGACGACATTGTGCAATTCCTGTATCCAACTTTGTCATTCGATGCATCAGTGTCACCGTCTCTCTCTGTGCTGCATTGTCAAGGGAAGCCGAAGTAATGGTGTTGGAAATAAATTATTCGGATCCCGCCAGGAGGCGCCTTGTCTCGTGTAAGTGAGAGCGCACGGGTTCATGGGTAATATTTTCAGAATGCCATGGATCTTGACCGCGTAGGGCGGGTTATTTCTCCTGACCGCAAAAGCGGGTTAAATTGTAATATCGGCTATTTGGAAGCCTTGTATAGTTGTAAATAGTATTAATTATTTGTTTATATGTGATTGGAACGTAGATACTGTAAATAAAAGAGTATTTAAATTAATTGCTCTCCCTATTTTGGCTTAGTGGATAACATCTTCTACAAATGGTCGCAATGCTGACTCTCCCTGCTGCTGCAAACGTCGTCGTCTCGTACGAGCGGATACTGGGAGTGCTGCAAACATGCCCATTTCCTGAATAATGGTCCGTGGTTCAGTTTTGAAGGTCTGACCTCACAATTTACCTGTTTTCTCGGGTGTTAGTCATAGGAGGGTGGGGAGTTCCTACATGCGTTCAGTTTGACCCTCAGCAATCCATTGATTCCATATTCGTATGACAGGGGTTAGATTTCGACCAATGCGATGGGCAATATCACTGAACGATAACCCACACTCTCGATAGGCAACGATCCTGCCACTATCGAATTCCGACACTTGCTGGTAAACATTTCTTCTCATTATAAGCAAACCATAACTTAAAAAACACTTTCCGAATGAGAAATTCGCTACACAACTTCTCTTTTATACAGTGCTTCGGATGTCGGTTCTCACTCCTGCTTGTCTAAATGCGCTGAAATACTAATCATTTACATATCCTTATCTTTTCTTCCTTTCATGAGGGTTTGACGTTTGTCAGATTATTCCTTCCTGGTGTTGCAATTTTAATGGCCAGCAGTGTATATACTATGAACTATATAGTTATATAGTACATACACACAAACACACAAATACAAACATTTTATTTATATATATATATATATATATATATATATATATAAATTAGAGCTGCAATAAATTTATATACTGTAGTATAGGAGAGATGCTCCGAAGGAAAGTTTCATTTTTCGACATAATCGCAATTCACATTGAGACATTTGTCGTAGCATGCAAGCATCTTAAAGAAATTCCTCCGGTAAAACTCGATACCCTGCGATGAAGGGTACTGTCTCACAGCCTGCTCCATCTCATTATTGCTTTGAATGGATCTGAACACGACTAATACGCAGTGTGGACGCCACGTATGACACCATAATGTACCTATCCCCTAGCACCATGTCCTGTACTCAAAGTAGCAGGGATGCCCTCTTTGATCTTCATCCTTCACACTCTGAATCCCTTCACTGAACATGCAACACCAGCGACCATCCATTTGACGAGATATGACCAGTTCACCATATACGGTCTGTTGGGATTCATGGTATTCACTGCGTAGGACGCACTCGTCCCACGTGCATATTCATACCGGATAACAGCACGCGCTTTCATTGACGACCAGATTGTCAGTCATGTCTCGGGCACGCTGTCTGCTGTTACTCTCTTTTTTCGTCACTCTATGCATGCTTTATTACTCCTCTACAGAAACTACTTCCGTAGTTGAACCAGCGACGGATGTGGATTCTTACAGTTTTTGTTTGTTTCTTCTGATGCACCATGTGCTCTTTCAAAAAATTGACGAAACCTACTTAAATATCCTTCGCATATTTTAACACTTTAAATAGTTATGATCCATTTTATTAGTGACCTAAAAATGTTAGAGAAAATTTTAAAACTATTTTATAAATCTTTAGCTTAGCCCTTAAATCATGACTGGATTTCTTTCCTCGAATATTTTAATTAAAATTAACATTTAGTGAGTTTTGGTTAACATGGGTTTGGTTAAATGCTACATAAATCTTACACTATGCAATTTAAGTGATAATGACAGGTAATAGCAAGAATTTGTGCAGTTTGTTTCCAATGCATAAATTATAATAGGCAAAAATATCACCTTTATACCGTTTTGAAATGACAATTATTTGAATAATAATTATTGATTTCACAATTATTTGAAACAATATAAATGAAATATATTACAAATTTTGGGATTCTTCATTATTTATTAACAAGAATTCAGAATTTTATTACTAAACAATCGTTCGGCCTTAGAAATATCTCAATTGCATGTATGGATATCATTGATAACAAGATAAAAATTTAATTAACCTATAAAAATTAACTAATAAAAAGCTGTTTATAAATAACAAATCTTAGGAAATATTTTCTCTTAAGTTCTAAGTTTATGCATTTACTTTAAGCACAAAAAGGGGGGAAATTGAATCATAAAAAATTCAGTAAATTGATAAAATACTTCTTTTATCATCATCTTCTCCTTATATTATATTATTTTTGTTTTAAATGTGATATTTACCACATAATAAATTAAATTTTACAAAAGAATCAGGAATGATGATTCAATTATAATGTAGTCATTTAAAGAGACCGTGCGCATGAAGTTTCATATGCTTGTTTGTCCGTAACAAGTGAAAGGAATAGAGTCTACTGTTCTATCCGATTAAAAAGAACATAATACGTGCATAAACAAAAATACGTCCAAATTTTTTCACGTCAGAGCTCAAATAATCGAGTGGTTATGGTCGCAAGCTCGCGGCCGACATTCTTTCTGTTGAGTCGTGGGTTCGCGTCCTGAATTTTTGAAGATCCACAGCGTAGAACATTCGAAGCACGTTAAATCTGTCGAAGGTCCAAGGCCCCCTTAGGGCGTGGCGTGGAAGCTTGGAGAGAGGGTTCTAACTCTGAAGCTGTCCTCATCACTTGAATAAAGTTCAAAATTAAGGAGTCCGTCTCTAATATCCCTCGTGTTGCTTCTGAGAGTGATGTTGAAAAAAAAATAAATCAATTGAAAGGTTCGGATATTCAAGAGATGATGAATAAACATTTCTTCACATATATTTCATCTTCCGCAAAAAAAAAAAAAAAAAAAGCAATGTATATCTATCTAATTTTGATTTTTTTTAAAATTTATTTTAGTTCATTTTTATATATTTCCTGTTCCAAACACACATCATAATTTATTTTTTAACAATAACATTGAACTTTTATTCTAACATACTGTTATCAACTTAACGTGGTTGAATACCGCAGTTTACTTTAAGCGTATATGTCAGGTGCGATATATTACAAATCTTTCACTAACATGCACAAGTAAATGTCTTACACATTTGCCCCTTCCAAAGCGCCATCTACAGGCAAGCAATAACAATCCTTTGAGGGAGTTATCTCGAGCAAAGCTGATGAAGTTCTTTATTTCCATAATATTACAAATGATTATGTTTGAGGAACTTTTCTTAAAAAATGACTGGTCATATAATTACGAAATTTTTATGTGTGCTTTTATCGAATTATTATAACTATTTTAATAAGAACAGTAACATGTGAAAAGTTTCAAAACGATATGAATAATTAAGCATTTTAAAGGGTAAATTTTTTGGAGTAATTTTTTTTGACAAAGTCTCCCAATAAAATAATAATAATAATCCATTAGATACCCGCACAAATAAATTGGTGACTGTACGTTCAGTCAATGGTTTAAAAATATTCCATAAACTTGGTCATTTTTAACATAACGGATATATCGAAAATGCAAGGTAAAGTTACCCGTTTAATATCAATCCTTCATTTTGTGTTTACATCAGAAAAGTGCGTACGATGAATTTAACATCATCACGAGATAAGATTGGAATAAACCAAAAACTATTTCTTTTGTATACTCATGACCGAAACGGATGAGTGCTGTTGCAAAACATTAAAATTGTCAAGTGTTACTTTTGACTGATTGCATACCTAAACTTTACTTTTTTACTGTAATAACCTCTCTTCAGTACCTTGAATTACATTATTGTTATGTAATTTGCATTATTTAGATGGAAACTTGTAATTTTCTAGGAGTAAATTAATGGAATAATTTTTCTTTATGATCTGTCAGAATTTTCGAACTGTAAATGAAATAGACATTTTTTCCATTGTTTGTATCATTCTTTTACGTTTTTTGCATTAAATTAAATCAGTCAATGAATAGATTGGAAGCAAAAGTCATCAAAACAGAATTAAAAATCAAAATAAATAAATAAATAAAATAAAAATAATAAAAATAAAAATAAAGAGATTTCCTTAAAACAATTACTATTTTAGTGTACTCCCCTCCTAAAATGACACTAAAATTTATAAATAATCCATCTTTAATTTAATCAGTCGTTTTGAAAAGGTCTTATTTCCTATCTTTTCAAAAATGAACCTTTGGGGGTTTTGTAATCCTTTAGCATCGACTCATGTGTTCCAAATGATGATAGCACACAATTCATACATTCAATTAGTTTTAAAGGGATCGTATTCCAGAAGTAATTTAGTAAACAGGTCATCACCTGGAAAGTGATTCTCAACTTGATCTTTCGAAAATTCAGATACATTTTAAAAACGGGTTATTTCCGTATAGGACAAATAATTTTTTTCCTGGACAACCTGTAGGACCATAAATAATTATTTTTGCATTTTTACATTATGTTTAATCCCATCATGTGCAAAAATTTCTATATTTATGTTTTCTAGAAATGTTACGGAAAAAGAAATAATTTTTTTTTTCTTCCTGTAAAATTCGTAAAAGTAGAGTCGACTCCTTTTCAAAATGATCGATTCAGTTACACAACTGCATTTTATTTCTTAATTTTAAACATTATCATAATGCATTGATTTTTACCAAGAATAATTCTTGATGACTTTAAAATATTCAGATTTCAGTTATATTGCAATCTTTGATCCTAGATCAAGATATGTAAATTTATTCAAACTTCAGAAAAAAAAAAGAAGTACAAAACAAAGAAGAAAATTGAAAGTAACCCTTTTTTTGAAATAATCAAAAAAGTTCATATTATTATGAAGAGCTAGGAAACTATTTTCATTTCATTTCATTTCACGCTTCATCTTTCGATGCATATAAAAGTTTTGTCTGAACATCACAACATAAAGCAATGATAATGTAAAAAAACTCTGATTATGGCAAAAAGCAAAAGCATCTTTATATGACGCAAATACCTCCATATGAAACAGCGAACCGTGTTGCTGCTGCGACTTCAGTGACTGTGATATGAAGTCGTGTGAATGACGGTAAATGGTGACTGTTTACGAAAGCGTTAAAAAAAAAATTATATTACGAAAAGTGCGCATTTAAATTATACAAGTTGCATCCTTAAAAAAAATGATAAGATTAGTCTTTAATAATTCGAGATAAAAACCAACAATTTTAAAAACAACGTTTTTATATGGTGGCAAAGTTTATTAAAAAGAATTATTGAAATATTAGTTAAAACTGGTCGCAAATATCTAAATATTGCATTGTTAGGCAAGTAAGAACGGTTCCCAAAATTTCAGAGCTCTAACTTGATGGGAAGTTGGTTAAATTAATGATAGAAAATTTGATGACACACTGATACGCACACAGACTTACACACGCCAAGTGAAATACATAAAAACGTAAAAACTAACTAAAATTAATTAATTCATCCGGTAAATTAATGGTTGGAATGCAGTTTATCCCAACCACCCTTGGCGACAAGAATTATTTGGCAGTATTTTGCCAAATGTGGCTACCCTGTTCCATTTCACGGATTTAACGCTCAGCCAAAAAAAAAAAAAACGCCAAGTTTGGTGCCAATTTTTAAAATCACGCCAAGTGTTTGGGCTAAACTGTATTATTAAAGAAAATATTAGTTAAAACTTGTCACAAATGTCTAAATATTGCATTGTTATGCGAGTACGAACGATTCCCAAAATTTCAAAGCTCTAGCTTGATGGGAAGTTGGTTAAACTAACGATCGAAAATTTGATGACACACACACACGCACGCACGCACGCACACATACACACCCACACCCACCAAGTGAAATTCAGAAAAACGTTTTAAAAAAAAATGACAAAACTGATAAAGTGAAAACTGAAAACGAAAAGAGCCTGTTATTGTGCATTAAAAAAAGATAAAACTGAAAACGAAAAGAACCTATTATTTCTGTATATATTCATATTACTTATTCATATTACTTATCCTATTACGTGAAATAACGTTCACTACTAATGAAAATCACTGATTTCTGAGCTCATTAAATAAATTTCAGGGGAATTTTAAGATTACGGTATAAAATTTTTAAAAAAATCGGGATTTTCATGTTCCAATTTCTTTAAATTTAGTAACTACTGGTATACTATTTGTTAAATTTATATTAAATGACAAAATATATTAAATATCAAAAAATCTGGATAAAAATATTTTATGTTATGTAGAAACCTTTCAAAGGGTCTGTTCTACAAAATGAAACTATGTATGAAAAATAATTATATTCTTACTCGACCTTAAGAAGAAAACCATTTTTTTCCCAAATAAGCTTCTTACTTTTTCGGAAAATTGTGCATTAGAAAAAATATTTTGAAATTACTTTCCATCTGTATAAAAAAATACCCTGAATTACAAAAAAAAACTTAATTGATTTTTTGAAAATGTGTTGATTCAAGCCTGAAATTAATTTTTTTCAGTCTTTTAATTATTTCGATTGTCATTTCCAATAATCTTTCAAAAGTCACGCAAAAAAAAAGTTATCAAGTCTTTTCAGACTTATTTCTCCTTCTTCACACGAACTTCCGTATAAGAAAAATCGACCTTTGTAAAAATTTGTCAAAAACATCGCTGTCACTTACAGCGTCATTAAAATTCTTCAGTTATTGTCGCGCATCAGTTAAATTCCAATTAATTTTTTTTTCACTCGACCATTATCAATTAGGGAAAAGAAATTTTCCATTTGAAACCTTTGAAAATTTTTATTTTTTACTTCTATAATAAATAAATTAACTTACTTTTAAAAATATCTCCATAATATAAATAAGTTTGCTCTTTTTCTCTTATCAGTTTTGGGAACAATGCCAAAAAGTTTATTTTATCCGTCCTTCAAAAAGCAAGTGTAAACGATCATGATATAATATTCGAGCGAAAAGCCCCATGTCACATAACGGAAGAAAAAATTCGACAAATTGTGCTGCTTTTGACTTACAGAGTCCACCATTAATCTTAATACAATAAGCAACAATTTTCGCGGATGAATTCCCTTACAAGGTTATATTTCATGAGGTCGACGTAATTTGCTCAATTTAAAACGCATTAAGAAAATGCTTCTGAATTAAGGTTTATTTTTTGTCATTATAGGGTATTTTGCTAAGGTTTATGGTACTAATTTAAAAAGACCTGGAGTATATTTTTAAGCAAATGGAGAACATTTAAGTTGCAGAAAGGCTACAAATATAATAAAATCTTCGATCTTATGGAAATTTTTGGTGGAATTACTGTTATATTTTTTGTTTGTTATCGTTTAAATAGTAGTTTGGTTTTAATGCTTTATGTTTAAACGACTCTGATCGTTTGAAAAACGCCATTTTTGCATTTGTGACTTATTTAGAAAACGATGCAAACTCAAATGCAAGTAGGGTGACTGCGAACTATTTCTATTCACCTCTGTTGCCTTAGCTAAACTCAATGTTCTAACACTAAAAGTCAATAAGTCGTTCAAGAAGATGTTTCACACACTATGTTTATTAATAAATTGCTAGTATAACGACAAATGTGTTACCAACTTCCCCCAAATATCGCCTTAAATATATTAACTTGTTCCACCAATATCAAACTAACTGAGTCTTACCAATACCTCAGAGTTGAAGCTGTCTCGACTTTTAAACTTCACTATGCAGCCGATCACCTGTAACAATTCACTACCCCGTCTTCGGCTCTGGAACAATTGCCAAACGCTAGAGCCACTCGATCTCTATCGTGTGTCTCAAGCTTAGCTTATATAATTCCTATCTCCCTCGCTTCACTTTATTTCTACCTGCTTGTAATTTAAATATTCACGTTTCTTTTTTGTTTGGGCAAAGGTTGTTTAGAAAAAGCAATCAATCTTAATTAAAAGTCTCCAAGGTTAGTGAACAGAAAACCGCGAATAGCCCAACGTCACAGTAGTATCTCCCAATAAGGGACACCCACCAGATCAGACATTTTGTCCCTTAAATAGAGGTATCCCTTAATAAGAGATAAATACATATACTATTCAAACGGACTGGGACCAACAGAATTGTCCTTTAAACAGAGAGGTCCCTTACAAGAGGTATCACTGTAATAAAATATATCGAAAAACGAGAAATGTTTGAATATTCCTTGTGTTTTTCTCTTAGTGCGGGGCCCCCCCGAGCATATTTTTTAAATGTGATATAATTGATATTAACGTCACACTGAGGAACAAAACGGAAGCTATTGTTGACGGATCTTGTAATTTTGAGCCTCGGTCAAGAGACGAGGACGACTTATGGGTTGGTACCGACTTCTCCAAACTTCCACACCGCACCAACTGGGGAACTTGGGGCATCTATCAGCTTTAAACTGCCTCACCACTACACGCCGGGTCTTTAGTGGCATCAGGACTCGAATCTATGATTCGACGAAACCAAACAAATCTGCAATCATGAACCACTTAGCTACTAGTACCCTTTTTTGAACGAAAAAACTGACATTAAGAATTAATTTATATTAAAGTTCTTAGGTCTTAAAGTATTATAAAGATTTTAAAGTAATTATTGAAAATATCAAAATACAATGGAAACTGAAATAATAATAATAATAAAAAAAATGTTTAAAATCTACAATGAAGTAATATTTTTTAATAGAATGCACTATTTAATAATTTTTATAAATGAATTGTACATTTAATTTAATTTTCTTGGTAAATCAATGCCGCACGAGGACTATAAGAGACGAACTTCGTAATTTTGAAACCAGATCAAATGATGTCTTTGGAGATGGGATGCCTCTTCCCTTCTACATCGCATCACGAGAAGTTTTTGGAGTCCTGCCTCCCATTCAACGAACAGCAATTCATATAATTTCACTCCATGGGCTCTTTGTTGTATCAGAACGTGAAGCTTAGGCTCCACATAGACTTACTACCAAGGCCATAGTATTTAACTTGATGTTATTCTGATCATTTGGCTGCCGTAGCCCAGTAAAGATACCTATTTTCCTTTCTATTGACATTTGAATCCTTACTACATGGAATATAGTCGAGAGGGAAAAAGGAAACTCATTTCACGACAAATTTAGTTATCTTCAAAGTCCTTACGTGGTCTGAGGTAAAAGTATGGAAAGCAAGCGTTAACAGCTCTCTGGTTTCGTTTACGTCACATGACCAAGGTTCAGATGTATGCTGTTCGTCGTTTATATATCCAGTGTAACTCTAAAATGAGCTCTTTCATCGAACGACATCGTTCAAGGTCGGGATTACTTGCAGAGATTTACCTTCAAAAAGAAACGCGTTGCTCTCCAGTGGATACCTGGCAATTGTGGAGTTTATGGGAAAAAACAGGATGATTTCCTCGCAAGGAAAGGCTCGAGATTGTTGTAGACAAGACGTTCAAAAATATCTTATCATTCTGTAAAGCTGTATATTAAACAGATTATGTCACAAAATCTTAGGGTACAACTACTTGGCCGTTTGCAGTCAAAACGGTGGAAAGTTAACGATCTTCTGTCGATTCCCAACATCCCACGTCACGAGGGTGTTGCAAAATGTCTTCTTTTGACGGGCCCTGACTGTCCAGAAGAACACATCCATCGTATTAGGATTTTTAACCCTCCAAACTGTCCTCTTTGTGCTTTGGCGGAGACAATAAATCGGGCTCACCTCCATCGTTGCCCATTGCTCTATGACGACACTGAGACGGCATTGTATTGGAGAGCAAGAGAGCTTTTAATAAGGCAATGACTTCGGACATTTTTCATGCTTTTTTCCCCCTTGTGTGTTCATGTTGTATTTTCATCTTTGTTGTTGTTCCTTTTGCATTGCCTTGCCATTGGAAATAAAGATATATATATATATATATAT